>JAHWFP010260819.1:0-34292 GCA_023313725.1 Lithobius niger
TTGCGTGCAAGTAGTTGTAGGGGGATCCAGAAGGTATAAATGAAACTATGAAAATAAAAATAATTTTTTCAACAAATAATTATTACCCTGTTTGTACTCGGCCGAATTTTTTCCGAGTCCGAACCGGGTCAAAAAATAGCATTACCCGGTACCGGGTCGGGTATTTACCCTGACTCGGTCGAACCCTAATTTGAACTAATATTTAAATAAGCAATAAAAACGAGAATTTTAACCTGTTAAAATTAGTTTTTACTATCATAAAAATACTTACCTTCAGTAATCACGCTAAATTCGCTTAATTTGGCTTTTCCCATGCTCAAACAAATAATTTTCTTAAATTTTTGAATTTTCCGCCTGTTGCCCGGTTTCCCCGCCACGCGCGCTGCGCAGTATACCTGCTGCAGCTGCCTGCCTCCCGTGGGGAAAACCCCATTCGCTTTCAAACCTTTCTTGTTCTTCAGCGGGGAGGCGGGCGGGTTGTACTGAAGGTAAGTATTTTTATGATAGTAAAAACTAATTTTAACAGGTTAAATTTCTCGTTTCTTACTATCTGCAAAATACGTACCTTCAGTACTCACGCTGACTTTGTCGTACCGGAGGTGGGGAAAACACAGAGAGAGACCTTAACCATAAGACCTAATTACCATAAGTCCACACTCACCTTAACGTTGAGTCGGTCTTCTTGTCCCTTTCCACTCCTGTCTCGTACGCCGGTGTCTGGTTCTTCTGAGACCCAGTCCACCGTTTCTGTCTCCTGAGGTGCCTTGCCTCCGGAGCCGCTTCTTACGTGGTTTCCACTGTGCACGTCCCGACGCCTACTGGCTCTTCTTAGCTCCAGTGACGACATGTTGTGCTACTACTTCCGCGCCACTTTCTCCGCTTGTTTCTCGAAGATAGTGCCTGATGAAAGTATTTTTGCTTTTCCATCTGCATGCCGTCACCACCTCATCTAATGGCGTTCCTCTGCCGAATGCCCACGAGGCTGATAGTGCTCTCAGTTCGTGTGCCCTCACCTCCTTTGGCACATCTGCATGCTCTGGGCTTGTTTCATAAGCTCTCCGTATGACTTGACAGATCCAGCCGCCCAGTTTGAAAGGTGTGACTGACTTGTCCAATATTTCTCCCGTTGCTTTGTCTACGTCTAGGAAGAGAGGTTGTTTGCCTTTTCTTTGTGGTCTTGGTGGCAGTAATGCGTCTGTCCTATCCAGGTAATATTTTATCGCCCTGATTGGACATTGCATCTTCTCCTCGCTCCGACCTGGTTTCCCGCGTCCTATTGCATGAATCACCACTGGTATTGGAGCTTTATCGGGTCTCTGATTTTTTGCTCTGAACTCCGCCGTAAAAGAAAGTGATACAGAGGACCAGTCCTTCGCGAACATGATGTTCCCTTCTTCCCTTGAAAAAGCTGCCACCTCGCTTTGTCTCGCCGCTGATGCTAGAGCGACGAGGAAAACTGTCTTCTGGGCCAGGAATGTTAGCGATGCTGACGCGAGAGGTTCGTATGGTGGTTGTGCCAAACTTGTAAGCACCAGGGGTAAGCTCCAGCTCGAAAATCTTCTCTTAGTCCTTGGTCGGGCATTATCAAAGGCCGAAATCAATTTTGACAGGATTGGATGTGAAACTACGTCCGACCTCCCCAGCCAAGTGAGAACCGAGTTAATGGCAGATCTGTACCCTTTGATCGAGGTCGGAGATAGGCCTTTCTTGAAAAGATCTTCGAGGAATTGCGTGATCTTGAAAATGGATGGGTTGCACGGGTCACTTTCCTTTACCCAAGCGAACCATCTCCGCCACTGCCCCTCGTACATATTCGACGTGGATTTTCGCACGGATTGTAGGAGTCTATCTGCCACTTCTTTAGTGAAACCATCTTCTGTCAGATTCTCCTTCAGAGTAACCACCCTTGAAGATGTAGAATTTCGGGTGATGGGTGGAGTGTCGTTCCTCTGTGTTGTGACAGAAAATTTTCTGTCACAACACAGAGGAACGACACTCCACCCACGGCAACGGCAGAGTAATTGGACCGTCTCTCTTCAGCTCCATCAGGCCTGGAAACCACGTGGCTGCCGGCCAGTATGGAGCTACTAGAATGAATGACCCCGAAACCTCTCTCATTTTGTTCATTACTTGTTGTAGCAGACAGAACGGGGAAAAGGCGTATGCACTCATTCCTTCCCAAGACAAGGCCAGGGCGTCCGACGCCCAGGCTTGCGGATCCGGGAATGGGAAAATGTAGTTCTGAGTTGCTTGTTGGCTTTTGTTGCAAATAAGTCTACCCATGGTTTCCCCCATCTGTCGAAAAGCGCAGCACAGATGGTCGGATCCAGTCGCCATTCTGTTGTCGGAATCTTGTTTCCTCTCGACAGTTCGTCCGCCCAGACATTCTGCCGTCCCGGAATGTGTCTCGGGATTAGGTTGATGTAGTTCTGGGCACAGATTTCCATTAGTCTGGACGTCTCCTCCATCAGATCCTTGTAGTGTGTTCCTCCGCCGTGTTTGATGTAGGCCACCGTTGTTGTGTTGTCCGACATAACTCCCACATTTCTTCCCTGCAGAGACTCTCTCCACGCATCCACAGCTAACCTCACGGCTCTTAGTTCGAGGATGTTTATGTGAAGGGCCTGTTCTGTTGAACTCCACTTCCCTGAGATCTTGGCATCTCCTAAGTGCGCCCCCCAACCGCTCGACGAAGCATCCATGAAGAGGAGCGTGTCCGCTTCCTGTTCCTTGAGGTGCACGCTTGCTTGGAGGTTTTCCTTCTTCGTCCACCATCCCAGGTCGATAGGTTTCTTAGTTGTACGATATCCAACCATGATACCCTTGGGATCCACTCTTCTTTCCTGAACCAGTGGATAGGCTTCACTCGCCACTGGCCCAGGGGGAATAACGCTGCGTTGGAGTCCAGGATACCAATGACTGATGCCAAGTCCCTCGCGGATATCTGCGTCATTTGTTGCAGTTGCGTCATTGACTTGACCGTCTTTTCTACTCTTTCTGTGGACGGCCTCACTTTGCATTCCGAAAGGTCGAACTCTACGCCCAAAAAGGTGAAAACTTGAAGGGGGGTAAACCTGGATTTTTTCACGTTGATTCCCAGGCCCAATCTTTCGAAAAGTCTTGTGCATCTGTCCAGCTGATACCGTAGGACTACCGTCGACAAATTCCTTATTAGCCAGTCGTCTAGGTAGGCATGTGTCTTTATGTCTTCTTGGTGGAGGACTGCCAGTACCGGTTTCATAATTCTGGTAAACACCTGTGGGGCCGTTGACAGGCCGAAGGGTAGTGTCGTAAACTGATAAGACACCCCTTCGTGCTGTAACCTGAACAGGTGCCTCACTTCTTTGGGACGTGGAGGTAGGCGTCCTCGAGATCCACCGCAACCGTGTATTCTCCTTCCTGTAGAGCATCCCTGATCTTCCCGATCGATTTCATTTTGAAACGTTCCTTGCGGATGTGTCCGTTGAGTCTTCTCAAGTTGAAAATTAGACGAGTGCCCCCCTCCCCCCCTTTCTTCGGGATCACTCTTGCTGGGCTCCAGAAACCTTTCGTGTTTAATGGGGCCAACTGCAAAGCTCCTTTCATTAAAAGTTTCTCTATTTGTTCTTGCAGTCCCGGTGCCTGTTTGTCTTGTTCCGTCCATTCGGGGGGAACTGTTGACAGTGCTGGCATTGAAGAAAAGGGGGGGTAGTATCCATTTTCCAGTGTATTCAGTATGAAGGGATCCGAGGTCACCTTCCTCCACTCTACCAGGTGTCTTGATAGTCTTCCCCCCACCTGTCGGTGAATGGGGGAAAACTTCCCCTTCGCGTCAGTACCTATTGCCTGGTCTACGTCCTCTTCCTCGACCTTGACTCCTTCCCCGCTGTTGGACTCCGCCCCTTCCCCTGGGCTGGGCTGGGGCTGTTTCACGAAAGGGCTGAGGGTCTAGCTTCTTTTCACCTCTGCCACCTCGGCCTCGCCCTTCCTGTGGCCCTCCACTTGAACCTTGAAAGGGAATGGTGGGTACCCTCTTAGCATGGGTCTCGCTCTCCCTCGTGGACCCCTCATTGGCAGGTTATATGAAGATGCCAACTTGGTTTTCTCTTGTAACTCTGGTGCCAGGAGAAGTAGTTTGCCGTCGAACACTTCTGTTGCTCCGTGGATTGGCAGTAGCCGCAGCTGTCCTGCTATGTCCGTCGGAATGGAGGGGGCTGATTCCAGAAGTGCGTCCCTCTTCCGGAAAACCGTGTTTAGTAGCAACCGTGAAGACTAGTTAAGGCTGTCTTGCTGGAATGAAGACGCCCTTTTCATGATGTGAAGGCATTCCCGAATAGTCTGGTTTTCTTTGAGTTCGGGTTTCTCTTCCACTAAAGATTTAATCGCCGCCACTGAAGCCGAGTATGCGAGTTCCGCGTGCGAGTTTGCACGGATGCTGCACCTCAGGAGCGCCTCGTCGTTATCGTGATGTTGAATTTGGCTTCCGGATGAATGCTGAGGTCTTGACTGTGGAATCCATTTCCAGATCCATGCGTTCCGTGAAGTACTCTGCCTCTGGAAAAGTCTTGTACCTCTTTTTCGGGGGCGCCCCCCTCCCCGCGGCCGTGAAGAACATCTTTGCAAACTTGGGGTCGTGGGGGGGGGGGGGAGTGGCTTCGAGATTGAGATAGGTTGTCCATCTTTCCTTGTTAAGGATTCGTTATTTAGGAGCTGTCTGAACGCTACCGCCGACTGAGGCAGATGTACTGGGTCTGCCCTCGCACTCCCCGCGTTTGCCAGGGTCTCCATTGGTGGGTCCTCCGGGTTTACTTCTTTCGGTGTCACCTGCTTGCAGAAAGGCTACTCTTTCAGGTACTTGAAGGTGAACCCTGCAAAGCTCTTCCAATTAATCAAGCCCGGACCTTCTTCGAAAGGGTCGTCGTGATCCGTTGATTCGGGATGACTTGTGTACCGTGACACCTCCTCGTTCCATTGTTGTTCTTGTCTGTACTGTTCTTCTCCGAAGGTCCTGCTTTCTCGAAAAATATCCTCCTCGTTAAACTGCGCCTTCCTGTATTTAATAGACGGATCCTGAGAGAAATGAACCTGGTTCCGTTTTTCTCCTCTGTTTTGTGTATCCTCATAATGGTCTTCGTACTGTTCGTCATACGACTCCTCGTCCTGCGAGCCGACGTCATCCCCGTCACGTCGCTCGCCACTGTAGCCGTCATAGGCCTCTGGATGGCCACGTTCACCGGACTCCACAGAAATTTCCTTAAAAGGAGCAACCACCCTCACTGGCGATGTTTGTAAGCCGAGAGTTCGTTGCGAACCCCGAAGCGGCGATGTGCACCGTCGCTGCGAACCGTGGACCGCCGGCGAACTTCCGACCCCTTGTGAACTGTGGCGCACCGCCGGCGCACTGCACACCGCTAGCGATCCGCCCGGCTTTTGCGAACTGTGGCGAATCGCCGGCGAACTGGTCGTTCGAACGTCCGCTATGGTTTGAGTGAGAGAACGCGGCCCTGATCGCCGCTTCTCTGCGGAGCGGACAGGCCTTCTGCCCTCCCGCTAACCCTTTTCTCGGGTGTGGGCAGGGCGACCTTGCCACTGTGCGATTCTTTTTCCCGTCCGCCTGCCCCTTTCTCGGGAGCGGACGGGGATCACAATTGTTTCGAGTGCTTCCCCGCACCTTTTCCTTTCTTAGAAACCTCCATTTCCAGTAGGTTTGCCTTTATTCTCACTGCCTTTTTTTAGTGTGAACTGCGAGACGATTTCTGTTATTTTCCTCCTTTTTCTCTTTTGCCGCCTTTTCCAGGATCGCCGGCTAACCCTCTGTTGTGGTTCTCGGCGAACCCTTTGTTACATCCGATTCTCTTTGCACCGAGAGATCGTTATTGAGCTGCACTAATGTTCCGTTATTCGTTAACGCTCCCGTTGATTGCCGACTCGTATTTCCCGCAATCAATGCCTGAACACTTGCGATTAATCCTGTAATTTATCCTTGAATTTCGTTTTTCATCTCACCTAATTTTGCATCCACGTGTCCGATTACTTTAGCGCTCACGTTGCTCGTGACGCTATTTTCTAGCTTAGCCGACCTTGACTCGACTACGGACAGGGCCGTGTCCCTGGCTGCTGTTAACATCGATCCTAGTGAACCATCCGGGTAAACTGACGTCTCGTTATCGTCGAACCCGTCGAAATCGGCCGTCGATTCCGATCCGACACTGGCTAGTTCGTTCATGAAAATGGGTGCCTCTGGGTCTTGGCTCATGCCTGCCAACCGTTCATCTAGGCTAGATTTCCGTAGGGCTGCTTCTTTTTCCGCCTTCCTTTTGTTCTGCGCCTTTTTCTGTTCCGAGTGGCGCCAGGTATACAAAATCTTTTTGACGGTCGCCTCCTTGTGAAGTTCACAAATATCGCACAGATTGTCCACAAAGTTGCACCCACGGCACCTCCTGCAAAGTGGGTGTAGATCCTTCGGTGTCTTCTGGCAAGTACATGATGGGAAAACTCCGTTCTTCAAAAGTTCGTTCACATTATCCACCTCTTCGTTGCCTGTTTCTATCACATTTTGATCGTTTTCCGCCATTGTTTGAATGGGAATAACCGCACGCTCGACCTATATCGACGCGTGCTCAAAAGCGAATGGGGTTTTCCCCACGGGAGGCAGGCAGCTGCAGCAGGTATACTGCGCAGCGCGCCTGGCGGGGAAACCGGGCAACAGGTGGAAAATTCAAAAATTTAAGAAAATTATTTATTTGAGCATGGGAAAAGCCGCGAATTTAGCGTGAGTACTGAAGGTAAGTATTTTGCAGATAGTAAGAAATTAAGAATTATGAGCTCATTGAAGGTTAAGAAGCATTAGCCAATCAAGCACGTCCAAGAGCACATTAACTTTGACGACACAGAAGAATCCGCGAGAAGATAAACTACTGAGTATACGGCAGGAAAACGAAAGAGAGAGAGGGAGAACTCCAGTCGCCAGCGATGATTTAAAGGTTCCTCCACGCAATAGGCATGGGGATTGACGATAGGCCGAGACATGAGAAACGGAGATGGGAGAATAGAGACAGCGCGACCAGGGCAAGGCACGGCAACTCCTACGCTGTGAGTATGAAAGGAAAAAATATATCTTAGCAGTAAATTAGCTTGAACCTAAATTAGAAATGAAATGATGTGACCAACTTTAATTGAACCTAAACAACGAAATGTAATTCGGACAATTTTTTAGAAAGTGATTAGATAGAATCTAGCGTACATCACACAGATAAGGTTAGGAGTGTTCTTGAAACAAATACACATGTAATAAATTTGTCACAAACCATCCAGAGTATTGAAGAGGATGGAATGTAATTAAATGGCTCAAGTCAACCATTTATGAATTAGCAAAGGTAGAGTTTGCGGATTTGCAATGTACAAATTTTTGTAATTAAAATATTGATGCTAACCATATGATATTGAGTAAACACGCCAAGTGTTTTCTTTTGCTTGATAATTACTTGTGATATTTTTAGTGTAAATAAATGTGAATGTTAATGTTATTAAATCGAGTCGCATCACTTTCATGACATGCACGTTCTGTTGACAATCTTCCAATTATGTTAAAGATTAAGAATTAAATGACTGGTACGACGTAAGATTTAGGCGACCGTACAGTGCATCCTTTGGTTTTGGTTGGAGTTGAAATTTACTTATCCTGGCAAAGTTAGTAAAAAAAAAACTTAAGAATACTTTCCTGACAAGTTAATGGTATAAGAATTAAGATTATTATCATGTATAAGTGATAAACCGCTCGAGCACACAAAGGCCCCGCTTTTACATTAAATCATTCAGGTTAACATCTGTTATTTACATTTTAGGTATGTTTTAGGTTTCTAACGACTAAATTGGTTCGTTGTAAACGTTTTTCTATTTGCTTGTTTAATTTAATTGCAACCAAAGAGACATCTGCAAGTTGTTTTTCTTCATAAAAAGGGTTTTGTACTAACAAAAAGTTTTGTTGATTTCGTTGATTTTAGTGGGAGGGCATTAAAACATGGGGCGAGGCAAATCGTGAAATTTAAAAAAATGAAGGGGTGGGCGTTAACTTGGTGATTTACCACCAAAATGAAATGCCCTACTGCATTCCGTCTCATACCATTCTCCAGTTCTACTCTTTGCCAGCACTTTTGTTAAAAGCCAACTGCAGTATTGTATCTACAGGTTAACTCTTCTACAGCACATACAGTGTGGCCACACCAAATGCCTCCAATCATTCATAAATACAATTATCATAGTATCCTTTTAACACACACCATATTCTGCATTCATGATTTTCCCGCACGAAATGCCAACAATAAAATTCTCTAATTAGGTTTGTGACAAGCATCTGCGCCGTTCGGAATCTCTGGTAATCCAGGCACCTCCCACACCCTCCATCCAATTTTTAACCTGGAATGTCCTAAGTGATCGAATTTTGAGTAGATGGCGTACACCGTCTAACAAATACAGAGGGCTACACAATAAGATAGATTTGAATATAGCGTGTCCTACCACGGAAGTGTGATATAAACCAGACAAAAACATGTTCCCAAGTTGCCTGAAGAAGCCCACAGGAAGAGACTTAACATCACTTTCAAAGCTGTTCAAAATTTGTGAATACCGATGGTATTTCTTGTTTGAGATTGTGCATTGTCATGGAAAACTTTAACAAAGTTAAAACGAACTCTCAAAGTTATAGTCATCATTTTGTTATTTTTAAAGTAACATTTGTGTCCTAGGGAACTGATAAGACGAAAACAGTACCGAGGTCTGAAGTCAGGCCAGGGTTGTCCACGTTAACATTATCTAAGAAATTAAGACAGGTCAGCACTTAAACGGTGAGTTTCTATTGCTGGAAAATCCATAACCTGTTAATTTTTGTATCTTGCTCTGCTTGGTGCTTTCTTACCTTTAGATTTTCTTCTGCGTCTGCCAAGCTTAACAACCCTCACCGTGCCTGCGCGGCCCTCCTTGTAAATACAGCTCGCTAAAGAGCGGCTGCATCTTTTGTTCTCAAGCCGACTTGGTGACAGGTAGTCTTACCTTGGGATAATTTATTTTCACTGACACTGAATTTCAATCGAACGACATTAGTCCGAAGACTCGCCGTGTCTGTCTCTACTCCTCCCGCCTATCGTTAGGCCTACGACGGCACCGATGAAGCTTCTTCGTCCCACTTCCGGCTCCATACCATGCTGTTGATATAAGCGCCCTCATCTAGTTTGTAGCGACTGGAACACGACGCAAGACTAGCATTCCCACGTTGACTTCCTGGCGCCCTCTCATGTCCGTTTCCCCAACACTGCAAGACAGATGAACAGCAGTCGTATTCGCACTCTCATGAACTTCCTGGCGCCTCTCCCAGTTTCCGTTTCCTCTTGGTCGCCGATTAATGAATGTCGGTGCATGATGGATTGCATTCGCAATCACATTCGCACCTGGACTTCCTGGTGCCCTCTAATATCCGTTCTTCAACGCCACAGACTGACATTCATCGGTGTATAATGGATGGCATTCGCATTCCACCTGAACCTCTTAGCACTCTCTAGCTACATGCCACAGACCTGGCCACCGGTATGCTGACAACAGCTTCAGTCAGAACCTTGGACAGGCTGCAACCCTCAAGGTTGGACCCTCTCACTGTACATTGGAAAGGAATGGTCCTACGGGAATTGCCCTACGGGAATTGCCCAACCCAATCAGTACTTTGAGATGGGGAACCACAAACCACTATGATTTTTGATGTTTCAATCAACAGTCACGTTCTCGAGATTGGATGTCTCACAGTACATTGGAAAGGGATGGTCCTACGGGAATTGCCCAACCCAATCAGTACTTTGAGATAGGGAACAACGAACTGCTACAAATTGCACCCTCCAATCAACAGTCATGCTCTCAAGATTGCATGTCTCACCGTACATGGGTAAGGGACTGTCCTGCAGGATTTGCTAACCCTTTAGTACTTTTGAGACGAGGAACTACAAACCGCAACCGTTTGAAACCTCCAATCAACACCCATCACGTCCACACCCTCAAGTTGGGACCCTCTCACTGTACATTGGAAAGGGATCGTCCTCTACGGGATTTGCCCAACCCAGTTTGCATCTTTGAGATGGGAAACCACAAATCTAATCTGGATTTGGCCTTCTAATTACACGTCTCGTTCATCGCCTCGACGTGGTTGACTCTCACCGCAGATTAGGAAGGGACCGTGCCCACGGAAATTGCCCAACCCTATCTAAACTAAGTCGAAATGACGGAATCATGAGCACCGGTTGTAACTAACCACCAGGTTCCATTGCTGACCTCAAGACGCCACCTATTAACCGACATGGAACACCGAGAAAACAAACCGCTATTTCTCTTTAAACTGGTGGCAACACCAAACCAAAGAAATAAAGAACCACAGAAACGATGTTCTCATTCCCTGAAAAGGGAAACGAGAAACCACTTCACTGTCTAACTGGACGCCAACTGAAGTCAAGCAAGATCGCCTGCACCAATCGCAACACGGCACGATTCCTCTACTGACAGGATCCGGAACCACCCAAGCCCCAACAATAATACGGAATTCGCATTCGGAGTCAAAACCGCATTCGCACTTGCATTGCCAAAAGCATTCGCATCTGCACTCCCGGCCGCATTATAGTCCACATTCGCACTCGCACCTCAAGAGGCATTCACACTCATACCCCAAGAAGCATTCACATTCGCAGATGGATTCGCATTCGCAACCGCAGATGCATTCGCATGCGCAGATGCATTCGCGTGGCGAATTTGCAAAGAATAAAAAAACCATAAGGTCCCTCGTTGAAACAACCTCAAAGGAAAACACCTGTAAGTCTCTGATGCGGCCCAACCTCACGCCATCAGCGAAACTCTGCAAACCAAAAGTTTCATCCAACAACTCGCCTCAGTTAGAATCAACGCCTGACTCCACTGACGTCAACACATCTCCACAACCTCTTTCACGCATGAAGTGAAACTATTCAGAACCGAAAATTTCACGCAACACCTGGATTAACTGGGACCCCGTCACCGACTCAAGTCAAAATCAAAACAACGTGACCATCAACGCAATCATCCACCAACCTTCAACACAAGTCGGGAATGGAAATTCCCCAACCCAAGAGTCCTTTCAAAAAAAAAAAAAACACATAAAAGTGAAGGACGTCACCAATATCATGACTTCGCCTCTCAATTAAGTTAACGCTCACCACTAGTTGGGTCAGATCAAACATGAAAGTAAACAAAACCTCCAGGAAAGAAAAATCAGTCTAAATGACGTCTCAAAATCAAACCGAACATCAAACCGGAACCCGCCACTGACCCGGATCACATTGCTGCAAACGAAACCATCACGAAGATGGTTCTAGCCAGATAAAACTGAGGAATCAGCCAAAGCAACGAGTCTAAAGAAAACTATGAACTGAGTATAAAAATAAAAAAAAAAACAATAATAAACAACAAACACTGAGGAGAAATCTAGAATTTTCCTTTCAAGCGCAAAGCTGAAAATCCAAAACAAACAAACGGGAAAACTGTTCCCCACTACTTCGGTCTCACGAAGTTTTTCATTTCTAAGGAACCAGATGAACACCGTTCCAACACTCTCCCAAGACCGGGAACACAGTTGCTAGGCAACGCACTTGTTTCCCCCATTCCTTGAGGCATCAGGAAGCCGGAATCCACCGTGCCCTTTGCCGCCTCCCGACATTGGTCACGGCAGAAACAGCGCTCATGCAAAACCGTGTAAAGAACAATGTCGTCATCAGACGAAAGTGCTGATACTACAGAACAACAAGACATGAGTAATGAACTGCACATCCCTCTCAAACGGACACCAGTGATTCTGGACCCTGGCTCCTGCAGTTGTCCAGGGCTAAAAACCCCAGGAAGGTCAGACAAACTTTCAGTACACCAGAAACATCGCAAATGCGAGTATTTCACTAAGCCATTCCCAACTTGCCTGCTCCACTCTCCAACATATGGCAATAAATTCTCAAAGTACAACTGATGTCAAGAAAACGGTGCGAGCAAGCCAAAACAATAAGATTCCTCCTAAAAGCAAACAAGAAGAAAGTGCCACCCACACCGAAAAAACCACCCACACCCCCAAAAGAAAGTGTGCCACAACCCAATAGGAACATCATGCCAACCAGTTGAACCACCAAGAACTTCAACGACAACCCCGAAAATGTCACCGTTTAAATTAGGGGTCCCCACACAGTGACGTCATCCTCGGAATACAACTACCCAGCGCCAACACGACAGCCAAAAATCTCCCTAACTGGCACACCGCAGGGAGTTCAACCTCAAAGCAGAAGTTCAAAACAAACAGAGGAATCTGCTCCCTCCGACATCAATTCAGCAAATGAAGAACAAAGTGAATTTCATAAAGAAACGAACACAGAAACAGAACACTCTCAACTCTTAAGCGAACAATTAAATGTGTCATCCACAGATTCTGAAGTGGAACCTTCTCTCAGGGAAAATGAAACAAACCACACGCAAGGAAGGGAATCCAAATGGGTCAGACGACCACTACCAAACCCGTCAGAATCTCCGTCCAGTTCATGACCCAACTCTCCGCTTCCACAACAAAACGACGTCGAAAACTAACAAAATGACGTCTACAATGAACAGGAACTTTCTGAAAACGAAGCCATGAAGCAAATGAGCACATGCCAACCTTTGCCGAAGAAGACATTATTCAAGGTCTGTCACTCCCACCAGAAGCAAAGAAAAAAACTCCTAAAAAATGTTGCTCAATTCAACATGGAGTTCAACAAACAAAAAACCATAGCTAAAAACGCCTGCCGATCATTCAGAAAGCACTTATCTAACTCAACCACCACTCATGAAACGACAGCATCACGTGCCGCATTACCAAACCTGGAAACAGGCATGGCCTGGTCACACACATCAATTGATACCACTCCAGGTTCAAAACCAAGTTACAAACCACAACTCCGAAACGAACACCCCAGACTCCGACAACCAGACTCCAGGATCCGCAAACCGTCATACGACCTATTAAAACCAACCACTGGGTTAATAACTCCAACAATACTGTTTGGAAGCCTTCCCCTGACATTCCATCTGATACCACACTCAGGGACGCCACCAAGGATACAGAATTCCAAGCGGCATGGTATACCATGGCCGTAGCATGCCCGCCCGAACACTTCTACGGGTTTTCGGTCTGGCAGTACGATAACTGCCATGTACCCTAACCGAACCTAGGAGGCCTCCGCCCCTACACCAACAACAGTACCCTGAATTTGCCATGCAACGCCTGCCGCCCCAAGGCAAAATATCACACCTATGGCTTTCATCAACGATAAACAATGGAAAAGCAGAACATCAAAAAGTAACCTACAATGGGGAAAGTCAGGTGGGAAGCCATTGTCAAAAAAATAAAAAAAATCCCTGAACACTCATTACCAGTTCAACCCAACAACAACGCTTCCTCACCTGGCATGGGACTCTCACAACCCAACGAAAACTTTGACCATAATTAACTTGAAAACTGTATCAAATCTGTAAAATTTCCCCAACAACAAAACGAAAAAATTTGGAACCAACCCGAACTACTTCAAACTTCAAAGGGTGAAGCAGAAAGTGCAACACTCGCAACAAATTCATCATCCAAGCGAAGCCATCAACCTAATCACGTAGGAATCAACAAACAACAATTCAGAACTTCCCGAACCAGGACACCATCTCCACACCAGGAACCAAACCAGTTACTAATTTTCTCAATTCAAGTATTTTGGAAACAGGCTCCCCAGAAAACAAGGGAACTCCAAACGGAGATTCCAACTCACTTCCGGGGACCCCAGCTCACAACCCCAGGGAACCCATTCAGAAGGTGCCCGCCACCGAACTCTGACGAGGTCTAACTGTTAATGCAAAAATTAACAGGTTATGGATTTTTCAGCAATAGAAAGTTAATTTTGCCGGCCCCCAGCAATACAATATAGGAAAATACATAACCATACTCACCCTACCTCCCCTGTTGAGTCACTTTATGATGAACCAAGAGAGAACAATAGATGCAGCCTGTTGTATCCAGATTGCATATATAGTTGTATGGTAAAGGCCACCTGAGACATATCAGCAAATAAAGCTCTATCTTATGCAGCACCAACATGGTGTGTGTTATCACATTTAATGTCTTGTTCATTAGCAAAATCGCAAATGATAAACAATAACAGAACACAGCCGTTCTTGAGCGAGCTGTGTTTATAAGGAGGGCCACGCAGGTGTGGTGAGGGTTGTTGAGCTGGGCGGATCGATGCAGAAAAAAATCTCAAGGTAAGAAAGCATCAGGCGGAGCAAGATTCAAAAATTAACAGGTTATGTATTTTCCTAGCAATAGAAACAATTTTTAGCCGGCCTGGCTGAGGATAGGCAAAATTAACTTTTTAATAAAGTAAGAGCCAAAAGATAAAACGGGCATGATAGTAGTAACAAGGAGTGAATGTGTCCAAACATTCACAAACTGGTTGGAGAAAGTATTTGCCTCAGTCCGGCTTTGCCAAATCCACAATCAGTTTTAAAACAGTAGCCTCTGTTTTGTCAAATCGCCCAATGGTAGAGAAAAAAAGTTTGCAGTTAAGGTAAACTAAGCAATGAATATTATTTTTTAGGTTCTTTTTTTTTTAGGATTTTCTCTCATCATTGTCAAATTTCCTATTCGTACAGCAGCATAGGGGAAAAAGTATGCACTTTATGCTAAAAGAATCAAACTCGGGGATATATTTAAGAATGTCACAAAGATTGTTTACTGATGTAGAACCACCTTGAGGGCCACCAGCTTGGAAAAATGAAAGTCTTTTTTTGCGTTTTTTGTCTGTATCACCTTAACCGTCACCAAATCAAAAGCATAATATGAAGCAAAAACGTTCAGCACACAATTCCAGATAAGGAGGAGATGTACATCTTTTAGGTAAAAGCAACCATTGAACCACAAAATCGTATTTTAAGTTTACCCCCCCCCCCCCTTTAATTTGCACATGCACTCCATTGTTCAATTGGTTGTTACAGTGACCTTCGGTTTCAAAGTGCTTCTAATAGCCCAAAGTGGACATGCTTATGATTTTTTGAAAGGGGGGATCGATTCTTTTCATCAATCCTAACCGAAATAATTTAACTTAGGAACAGTCCTACACCGATTTAAAGGTGCAGAGGTAATGGCGTAGTGGCGAAAGCGTATGGTGATTTTCAAATTCAAAGTGATCATGCAGGCCCTCTGTAGCCCAAAATGAACTTGCTAACGATTTCCTAAAAGGTAGGGATCTATTCTTTCCACCAATCCTAACCGAAATTGTTTAGCTTAGACACAAATACAAATATAAGCATTACAATGGCACTTTGAAATTGAAACTAGCAGCTACACCAGATACAGCTACACATTTAAATGGGTTTAGGACAGTCCCTATCTAAGCTAAACAATGTAGGTTATGATTAATGGAAAGATTGGATTCCCACCGTTCAGAATAACCTAAGCATGTCCACTTCAGGCTGTTAGAAAGTTCGCAAGAGCACTTTGAAAACGAAAATCGCCCTACGTTTTCGCCACTCTGCCTTTACCACTTTATTTAAATAGGTGTAGGACATTCCCTACCTAAGCTAAACAATTCGGATGGGGTTGATGGAAATAATAGATCCCCACCTATCAGACTATCGCAAGCATGTCAATTTCGGACTATTAGAAAGTTTGCAAGAGCACTTTGAAACCGAAGGTCACTATAACAAACAATTGAACAATGGAGCGCTCGTACAAATCAAGGGGGATATACTGGAAATACGATTTTGGGGTTCAATCGTTGCTTTTACCTAAAAGATGTCTATCACCTTTCTTGTACAGAATTGTGTGCTGAACGTTCTTGCTTCACATTATGCTTTTGATTTATTGACGGTTAAGAGGTTACAGCCCAAAAAGGCAAAAAAAGGCTGTCATTTTCCCAAGATGGCGACCAAGAATGCTGCCCTCAAGGTGGTTCTACATCAGTAAACAATCTTAGTGACATTCTTAAACATATCCTCGAGTTTGATGATTTTAGCACGAAGTGCATACCTTTCCCCTATGCCGCTGTACTATATGATCACAAATACTTTTTGTAGTTTTGCAGCATAGGTACTAGGGAGTGGAATTAAGCCACTATTTGCCTGAAAGTCAGGAATTGAAAGGAAGCTTACATTTTCCTTTTATCTTGCCAACCACAAACTATTAACTATTTTGGAACTAAACGGTTACAAAATATCTAATATGTTACTTACAAGTAGCCAAGAACAACTATTCAACACAGATCTGCTGGAAACATCACTGGACACATATTTAAACTAAAGGGTAATTTTTAATTTCTATACACTTTGAGTAATACATAAGTACTTGTTACTTACAAAAATACACAATATAATCATTTTGACCATCTCCATTCAGATTGATTTGATTTTCTTGACTTCTTTGTAGACGCACTGTTGACGAACTATATTGGTTAAAAAAAAAACGGATATTAGAAACACACGATAGTCACCTTTCCTAAAAGTGGCGGGTCATTATCAAATTGTGGTTTGAAAGTAGGCTATAGTAGAAAAGAAAACTAGTTTGTTTGATTTAAGAATAATCTTAAAAAAAACACGATGAAAACAGGAAAAGAAAACAAATAAGCTTTTCATGCAAGTTTCAGATACCACAAGGCTTTTCAGATAAACTTGCATTAGTGAACTAGTCCATGTGAAACTTACCGTATTCAACTTGAATGCGACTAAAATTAAACCATTACAACAGATAAAAAACGGAAAGATACAGTTATTTAATGTTTTTACTCCAGAATTCCATACAGTTCAGATGAAAATGATTGACGCCTATGAATGATTAGTTTATTTGCGTAAAGCAACTTTTCGCTCCTCAAACTTGGGGCATCATTAGGCTGAAGATGGCTTCAGTTTGAATCTAGTCTACGCAAATAAACTAATCACTCATAGGATTCAATCGGTTTCATTTACACGAGTGATTTTAGTAATGTTAGTACAGTGTAGATCAAATTAGAGTGCAGCTTCTAATTAGTGGTACCAGGTTTTACTAAACACATACACATCTGTACGACATGGCAGTGTCCATGTTGTAATGTAATCATCGCTTCATATTTCATCCCCTGTCACAAGGTCGTCTGGAAAAAGAGCTGCGAGTTTCGTTTCCTGGCTCAAGACCAGTTGATTTAAAAACATTGTCAGAAAATTAATTTACAAAAGCAGCTCTAAAAGGCGTTAAGTTTCCAGCAGGCGCACGACCTGGTGTGCATTGATTCAGGAGGCGAAACACGCGAATTCTGCCCCAGTCGGACTTGGCTTGAAGTAGCTAACTGTTTCACGCTCGTGGAACGGGGTGGTGCCGCATGCCTGGAATAATCTTAGCACGAGTGTATTTTTTTTGCACCTATGTTGAATAGGTTAAAACCTATTCAATATATTTTTAACGTGGGGTATCCCAGAAAATAGTTACTGTCGTTCCAAACTTGACCGCAAGGGGTCGCGACCCAGAACGAGAGATGGAGTAATATTATCACGGACACTCCCGTCGTTTGTCACGTCTGGTGATACTTTGTCATACCATGTTGTTCTGCGGCACTCTTTGGTAAGACATTGTCATATGTTGATCCAACAGATTTTTAAAAAAATTCTGTATAAGAGTTTACCAAGCCCTTCGATAATGGTACGTTAACACTTAATTTATTTTCAGTGTATGCCATATGGGTGGCGTTGCCTGAGTAGTTTTGTTGCTTAATGACAATGCTTAAAACAATACGCAACAATAAATCTGGTCGTCGCGAGGTCCACAGGCCAGGAACTACTTGACCAATTCCTACTACGAAAAACACTATCTGCACAACCTTACAAGTCTTTATGGATTTCTTCCAAATGCAAGTCACGTTAAGCAAATTAATGCTTGTATAGATGAACCACCTTACTGTGGAAGCAGAAAGACTGTACTAAAATAAAGAGGGACCATTTTACTGTGGAAGTAGAAAGAACTCTACTAAAATAAAGAGAGGGGCCTCTTTATTCTGGAAGCGGGTAGAATAAATACAGAAACCTCCTTAATGTGGAAGCAGAAAGACTGTACTAGAATAAGGAAGGGAAACTCCTTACAATGTAAGCAGAAAGAACTGTACTAGAAGAAAGAGAGGATCCTCCTTGCTGTGGAAGTAGAAAGAAATGTACTAAAAATAAGGTGGAGGAGCATCCTTATTTTGGAAGTGGAAAGAACTGTAACTAGAATAAATATAGGAACATCCTTACTATGGTAGCAGAAAGGCTGTACTAGAATAAGGCAGTGAAATTCCTTACAATGGAAGCAGAAAAGAATTACTAGAATACGGAGAGGAACCTCCTTTACTGTGGAAGTAGATAGAACTGTACTAAAATAGGGAGAGGGGCTCCTTATTCTGGAAGCAGAAAGAACTGTACTGGACTAAAGAGAGGAACCTACTTAATGTGGAAGCAGAAAGACTATACTAGAACAAAGAAACTTACTGTGAAAGCAGAAAAACTGTACTATAATACGGAACCTCCTTACTGAGGAAACCAAAAGAACTGACCAACAGTAAAGAGAGAGGCACCTTACCGCAAAAGAGAGGAACCGCCTTACTGTACAAACAGAAAAGCGAGGAACCGCCTTGCTGTACAAGCAGAAAAGAGAGGAACCACCTTTCTGTACGAGCAGAAAGAAATGTACTACACTAAGGACAGGATCCTCCTTTACATTCTTCTGCTTCTACATTCAGGAGATTCTTCTCCTTACAAGTACTATTCTTGCTGCTTCTGAAATGTCTGGTAAGGTTCAGAATTGAAAAGGTTTATTTATCCAAGCATCAGTTTGCCTCAGGCAACTTGCATTTCAATGAAAAAAAATCTGCAAAAACTTGTAATGTTGGCTTATTGGCAGGGAAAGATAACCAAATGAAAGATAATTAAATTACGCTTTAAGTAGGCCCATCTTCTTCGCTGTAGCTTGTTTTTTTAACCCTACAATACGTGAAAAATAGCTCTGAACACTGTTCATGATTACAGAATTTTTCAGAATTTCCACGAGATCTCTTATCATTTATTTCTTAAATTTCTGCGGGTTACCACAAGAGTTCACTGAAGCTAACTTTCTATCTGAGAAATCCCTGATCATAGTCAAAGCTAATAGATTTTCCAGACAAAGCTACGATTCCTTGGCTGCTTTTTAGTTTTAATATAAATAATAATTAAGTTTACAGACTTTAGGTCTCTGAAACATGGCAAACTCCAGCAATGACGTTTTTTTTGTAAGTTTTTAGCAAGCTGTCGCTTTGTATTTTCAAACACAGTTAGGAGAGGCTTGCTGAAAATTTACAAAAAAACTATCCCTGCTGGAGTGTACCATGCAACAAAAATGCTAAGTCTGTCTGCTGCACCACGGGAATATGATGTACTACTACTAATTAAGGTTAAATAATCTCACCAATTTGTTCCACATAGCCGGTCCAAATATTTTTTCAGCTTCAGAGGTGGGCTGAGATTTAAACCTTAGTTATCTACAGTACATCACTGAATGTTTGCGTGCGTGTTTGTACCTGGAATCCTCCGGATTTAAGGTACCTACAAATAAGAGAGTCGTGCCAAATGAAAGATAATTAAATTATCCCTGAAGTAGCCCCATCTTCTGGGCTGTAACTCTTGTTCTTTTTAACCCTAAAATATGCGAAAAAGTGCTCTGAAAACTGTTCATGAAGACAAAGTTTGATCAGGCAAACTGATCAGAAAGAAATTTGATTGCAAAAAAAAACCCAGTAAAAGCAACATATATTTTACATTATATTTAATATTAGCAAAACAACGTATAGGTCTCAAAGGTTGTCAAACATTTGCTTTTCTAAAGCACGATGGATAGAATGGGGGAGCACAGGAAGCATTTCTAGCTTTGGTCGCTCGGTCTTTCATTTGGCAACACTCTCACCTATGTAGAGGTCTTACTTCAGTAGAAGTAGGTCTACACACAAGACAAGTCGCATGTATGATGTAGACGAAATGCAGACGTGGTAAGGAATGTGATGAATGCATTGTGAACAACAACTGCAATTAGCTTGCAGCCAGATAATAAGCACATCTATTTTGTGATTCATAAGATCGTAATAGTAACATAATTTTTCAAAGTGCAGTACTAAAATGCAAGTACCGCAAATTTTCGACAAACTACAAGGGATTTTAATCCAAGCACGTTCGTCTTCATCAGACGTCAAACTAGCTTGTCAGAACTAGTTTTCTTACGTCTGTAGTTGACGGTGGACCAAGTGATAAATGTAAATTTGCCGCTTATAGCCTTCGCTTGTTCATAGCTTTCGTATACACCATTAAGATGTCAGAAAAACAAGTTCTGACAGCAAGTTTGACACCTAATGAACACGAAGATGCTTGGACTAAAATATGTCTTGGTTCATTGAAAATTTGGAGTACTTGCGGTTTAGTACTGAACTTTGAAAAACTGCATTAGTGTCTGTATGATCTTATGAATTCCACATTTCAAAGTAATTTGACACACATCTTTCTCTAATACAATGTTGTGATGTTCTCAACATCATAGAAACTATGAGACGCTAACGGAGTTAGCGAAGGGAACGATATGGCTAGTTTGTATTATGATTTTGCCCCAATGAGATACACTTGTGTTTTGAAATATACAGGCACAGTTAGGGGTCGGACGAATAGGGGAAAAACATATGCGAATATTCGCAAAAAAAATATTCGAATATTCGTTGAAAAATTTATTTTTCCATCTTTTGCCCCCCCCCCCCCTCCAAGAAAAATTCGTTTTTCAATAAATACCTAAGTTTATTTAACCTATTGGCAATGCAAGGCGTACATAATATATTCACAAGTTTAATTTAATCTACTAGGCAAAGCTTCAATGTTTTACGGAGAACTACTGTACACATCCATAGTCTCAAACCGTCTTCCCTCCCTACACTTGCAAGTGAGCAATCCAAAGTGCATGGATTATTCCAACTACAGATTGGTTGGTAGGGAAGTTGGAAGGGAAGGAAACATAGTGCGGACTGGCTGGGAATCGAGAAGCCCACAGAAAATCTTAAAAACCCACTCAAAAATATAACGAAAAATATTATGCTTAACTTATTTTTGCAAATATTCGAATGGATTTATTATTATATCCTAATTGAATATGCTCTTAACGAAAGAATATTTGAATATTCGTCCGACCCCTAGGCACAGTATTACCGGTGAAGTACGATAATGCCAAATAACTACGCAACATTTTTTATTTTCAAATTGCATTTGTAATGTGACAACGTTTATGTTTAAACAACTTACTTAGGGGGTCCCACTTGATAGTTTCAATTTTGTCAGCAACCCTTTCACGGCAAACTATTCTGTGGTGAGGAGACACCAGGCTCTTCAACAACACCAACACTAACCTATCAATACAAAAACTTACTATTTTACACAACCCTCAGAAGCACACACCAAAAAAAAATCTAACCACTCATTGCAGTAAACACCGTAAACATGGACTTGGTATTCCGCTACTTTGGTTTCAGGAATCATATTGACAGAGTTCAACTGCAAACCTAATAAAAGCAAGTGTACAGTGAGATACTTGTTTTATTTGGTTTGCGTGTTGAACTCTGTTAATATGATAACCACTTTAAAGAACTTGCAGCAGCCTACACCCATGCTTTTATTTTTTACAACATGAATTGGGATAAAAAAAACATAGCTCAAAAGATACAATAAAGTAAATTCTTGGTCAACCTTTACCAATGTCGGCTGTTGATCGCCAGATGGCGAGGGAAAAAGCAGTAAGATGAAGATGGCAGTTCTTGAAACTATGCTTGGTTCATCTACTCGCCCTCTCTAGCAACCATACTAGCTAGAAGTGAATGGTTTACAGCATTACATATAGAATTTTAACAGCTGTATACTCAATATTTCAGCACTGATGCCGTTCCTTTTTCTTGATCAAGCATTCAGCAATCAAGAACTTTATTTTTGCTAATTTTTGTTATTCTCCCCCCCCCCCGGCTTAGGCGCCCCGGTAATTACCATTACACAAAAAAAAAATGATGTATCTTGTAACCCAGACAGTGAGTTTTTCCAATTTTCAGTTTTCATGCCGTAAGTAAACATTTAATTGCAATATGAACTTATGAAGTGTGACTTAAAGCATGATCTTGTGGACATCTCTACACTGTATACTTTAACCTTAATGTCAATCGCTCAGCACCTTGAATTTTGTGAATTAGAAAATCTTCCAGTCCAGAAAGTATCTTCTGGTTGTGGATCTTTCTATTTCGAACGATTTTATCAAAGTTGAAATCATGAAATGAGATAGTCTTCTAGTAGATTTTCTTTCCCTGCGGCTTTAAAGGCGAAGTTTAAGTTAGACCGGCGCACTAAGATGGTAGATCCTTTTAAGGCTGATTTAAAGAGGTCCAATAAGTATCCCAGTGAGTCAGCAGGTCTGGTGGAGTGGGATCGACTGGATTTGTTTTCGCTGGTGACACCAATGAAACCATTCCTTCCAGTGACTGTCATAAATTCTATTGGTGGAATCTCCGATTGCTTTGCTTGCGATTCTAATGGCTTGCTCTTTAAGAATTTCTGCCTCTTTGAGAAGTCTGATGATAGTTGCCACGTGTGTAGTTATAAGGCGCTGACATTTGGGTGGAGGAGACTTCATTTCTTTTGTGATAGTAGGTTTGCGTTTTCTGGTAGGCTCTTGGGGCTGTCTATCAGAAGTTGAAGGAGCTTTGTTTACGGTTTGTACGCTTAGATTTCAAAGTAAAGGATATTTACCGTTCCAATATCCTTGAAAATTTTTGACAGTCAGGTTTTTCTGGAGTTGGAGGGGCTCAGAACGACTGTCTTCATCAGGCTACCACATCACTGCTTACTTCGTCGTGATCGTTCGTCTGCTGCAATCGTTCGTTGGAAAGCGGCGCGAGGCCATAGCCTCCGTAACTTGCAGGCCAGTAGACCACTTCTCCCGCAGCAACTTATTAAACTCTTCTCTCAGCAGGAACTGAATATTCGGATTTGAAGGTCCCTGGATATTCATCAGCACAGCCTTCTCTCGGCTGTGGTGTTGAATAGCCAGGGATTCTAAGCTTCTGAGATGCACATAATTGTTAGTTCCCAGTTGATTCGGTGTCGAGTTTCCTTGAGGTGGACTGCTATGCCATTCGTTACAACTTCATTCCTGGAAGTAAGCGGTGATGTGGTAGCCTGATGAATAAAATAAAGAGACATAAATCGCTGGAAATAATACTAAGGAAAAATGGAAATTAAGCCAACAGTGAAAATCATACCTAGAAATAACGTAGTTCAGTAAGCCACCTTTATGCTCTTACGTTTCGTCGGAGTGGCATGACCCGGATTCGAACCAGCTACCCAGTTCGCCCTCAGATCACTTACATAGCGCCTTAGTCTATGGCTATTGACTATGGCCGAGTGAATTTCGGTCGAATGGAGCCCTGGTCACGGTTGTGACCTTAATAACGGGTTCAGTGAGTTATCTTTATGCCAGTTGAGGATGTGGCCATAGCGACTAAGGCACTATGTAAGTGATCTGGGGGCAAACTGGGCAGCTGGTTCGAATCCGAGTCATGCCACTCCGACGAAACGTAAGAGCATAAAGGTGACTTACTGAACAACGTTATTTCTAGTGTATGATTTTCGCTGTTGGCTTAATTTCCATTTTTCCGTAGCCTGATGAAGACAGTTGTTCTGAGCCCCTCCAACTCCAGAAAAACCTGACTATCGAAAATTTGCAAGGATATTGGAATGGTAAATATCCGTTACTTTGAAATCTAAGCGTACAAAACGTTAACATGGACTCGAATTTTCAAAGTAAGCGATGTGACATTTTAAAATTGAAGGAGCTGAGGGAACCAGGCGGCTGACGGCCAGTTTGGGACTATGAGAATGAATATGTTGCCTAACTAAACAATGGAACTTAAGGTTCGGGCTTAGCCATTAGTCGGCTTACCCACGTTTCACCTTAACCCCTGCTCTCCAACCTAAAACGGTCCAAAACAAAAACAAAACCGACGGAACTTAAGGCGTTGGTAAGCCAACGAGGGCTAAGCCCAGGCTTTAAGTTCCGTTGGTTTTGTTTATGTTTTGGACCGTTTTAGGTTGCAGAGCAGGGCTTAACGTGAAACGTGGGTAAGCCAAGCAATGGCTAAGCCCAGGCCTTAAGTTCCATTGTTTAGCGTTGACTCGATTTTCAGTAGGATTTGTGGAAGAAGTTTGAATGGTGGGAATAATTAGCCGAACAGATTCTTCCACGTTGCTAACATGGTTCTATCTACTGGGCTGCTGAAGTGGGGAAAGTGGCACTGTGCCTCGTGGCAAAATAGGTCTACACCATCGGCGTTCCCCAGGCTGCGAAAATAAATTTGCAGATGGATTGATTAAGCATCCATCCCGTGGTTAGTTTGTGAGGTCTGGAGAGAATCTGTGATCACGTTCTGGTTCCCTGGAATGTGGAGAGCAGAATTGTTGTTCCTAGCCAGATGCAAATCTTGAAAATGTCTGATGTGATCTCGTGGAGGTTCCTGGATTTTGTTCCTCCTCCCATCCGGAGATACGTGATGGCTGTCGTGTTGTCTATATGGCCTTGTGTAACTTTCATTGGTATTGTGTTTTGGAAATGACTGAGGGCCTTTAAAAGCACTTTGAGTTCTAGAACGTTGATGTAGTCTAAGTTTGCCATCAAATCTAGTTCCCAATTAGGCAGTTAAGTTCTGTCAATTTGTAGAACTTCTGGTTTAGAAAAGTTCTGGACTAAAGTAGGAGGTCTTCGGTCCGTTCTAGTGAAGGCATTACTGTTGCAGCAGAAAGGTTGAATAGGGCTCCCAAGAAGAGTAAAGATTGGGCTGGAGATGCCATGGAGATGTAGTTAATGCTTGAAATTTATCCCGAAACCCAAGTTGTGAAGAATATGTACAGAGAGGTGCAGGTCTTGCTTTAGCAGGTGTTGGTCTTGTTGCTTTAGAAGCTAGTCATCCAGGAAGGCGTGTGACTGAATCAGATGTTGATGAAAATGAGATAGTAGAGGTTTCAGAACGGAGGTGAATACTCTAGGAGCTGCATTGAGGCCGAATGGCAGAGTCTGGAATTCATATACTTTGGCACTGAAGATGAATCGGAAGAGATGGCGTACCGAATGGTGTAGAGGAACGTATAGGAACGCGTCTTCGAGATCTATGGAGATTGTACAGTCGTTTTGTTTGAGCGATTGACAGATTCAGTCCAGGGTTTCCACTTCGAAATGTGAATTTTTTTGATTTAGCGGCTTCAAATTGAAGATCAGTCTTTCAACTCTGGATTTCTTTGGTCTTAGAAAGATAAAACTGTAAAAACCCACGCAAAGGGTCTCTGTATTCTGTGACTGCACCTTTCTCAAAAGGTCTTGAATTTTGTTTGATAAATTTTCTGACAGAACAGCAGAGTTCCAAGGAGATGGACAGATCAATGCCTTGAGAATATTGGTATGAAGCCGTGACTGATTGTCGATACAATCTAGAGGTCACTTGGGATTGTTTTCGGATAGGGAAGGTGATGCCTCAGGTAACCCCCTACCGGCAACGTATGATGCCATCTGGCTTCTCAGTCATTGTCTTGGTTTAGACTTTTCACTGAAACCTGCGGTGGAGTTGCGACTCTTGAAGCCACCTCTTCCCCGAAAGGAGCACTTCGCATGAAAGGATTGCTGGTTGTAGTAACGGTTTGACGTTTAACCTTACCATGAGGATTGTTTTTTGTTTTTTGGCCAGCCATTCTTGTAGTTTTGCTTAGATAAGTATTTGTGGGGCTGCTTGTCGGATCGTTGAGTCTGGGGTTTAAATTTATCTTCTTTAGGTTTCCTTGTGCCACAACAAGATGATGAGCAAATTTGGGAACCAATCCTGCAAATAAGGTTTCCGTCTCGTGGAAAGGTTGGTTGCGAAGTTCATGTTTCATTGAATCACTAAAATTTGGTGCATATTGTAAAGCCAAATCACAAAGTAAGAGTGTGACACTGAAAAGGGCTCTCGTTAACCAATTCATTATATGAAAAGACACAAAGCAAGCTTTCTTGAAGACTTCACTGATATGAACTATCAAACATTTTTGCTTCAGTTGGGTTCGTCTCGGTGGAAAGTTTCTCATAAAGTGTATTCGCGGCGGTGTGAAGGACACCTGCTTGAGAACGAGCTCCAAGTCCTGGGTGCAACATTCTGTCGTTATCTTTGAGAATGAAAGACTGTACTGTACTTAAAATCTCTGAGAATTAGCATACTTATGCCGAAGTCCAGTTTAACCTCAGAAGTCAGAAACTCAAATTGAGTTAAGTTTCGAAGTATTGCAGGTTTGGGGCCCACTGCCGAAAGCCGAACCTAAATTTTGGAGGGGTTAAAATTGGTTTCTATCGTCTATACGAAAATTTATACTACCTGTAAATTAAATTGCATTCAGTTCCTGAATGCTCTTTATGACTTGAGGTTTTTCGCTCTCCTGATCCGGCCAGTGCGCGACCCCACTGCGCATGCGTCACCATGCGCAGTCCTCGTATAAAAGCAGACAGCTCGCCCCTGGCGGCCATCTCTTTTCCTCTCCATATGTCAACCATGATGGTGGCTCAAGAGGGGAGGTAGGGTGGGTATTTACAGGTAGTATACATTTTCGTATAGACGATAGAAACCAATTTTAACCCCTCCAAAGTGTCTAGTCGTCGGTCGAAAATTTCTACTACCTGTAAATTAAATTGCATTTACACTCAGACCTCGTCAATATAGGTGGCGGGCACCATCATGGCGAGTTACCCCGGGTTGCGGACTGGCTCCCCCAAAAAGTATAACAAAACTTCGTACTTTATTGAAAATAAAACAGAAACAGGAATTTGGATCTCTTTCGAAGGATTTGGTGGCCCTGAAAAGGGCCGTTTGTTTAGAGATGGGGTCTTGCTTCCGTCTTCTGGAGGCCTTGAAGTGGGAGGTCTGGTCTTCGTTTCTGTGTTAGTGCTTAAGGGGGTTGGACTATGCATCTGGCTGTTACGATTGATCCCAGACGATATAGCCCATCTTCTTGTCTTCACATGTCTCTGAGATAATGACTTGTGAAGACGGTTTGACTCTCCATGACGTGGCTTGTAGAATTTCAGCGATGGTGACTTGGTTGTGGAAAGCCCATGAAGTTGAGAGTGCCTGGAGTTCGTGTGCAGTTACCATGATGTTGTTGTCGGTACAGCTGATGTTCGCATCGTCGTATGCCCTATTGATCACAGTTTTGATCCCATTGGCGATCATTGCAGCCGAAGTTACATTTGTTCCTTTGGTGAAGGGAAGGAAGAGTTGAGTGCGTCCTCTTTGACATTCGAGGTCATTTGTGCGTTTAATGTAGTACCGCAATGCACGGACGGGACATAGAGTTCGCTCAGGTTCTTCATCATAGATGTTTGCCGGGATGATAATGGGTTTGGATGGTTCACATGGTTTCTGAGTTTTAGCTCGAAAGTCAGGTCGAGGCCTCAGGTGGATGAACTTGCAATTGTCGAAAAAGAAACAGTGAGCAGGGTCGTTCGACAGTGCTTGCATTTCGCTGCTGCGGAGACTTGCTGCCAGAGAGGCGAGAAAAACTGTCTTTCTTGTGAGGTGGTTGATGTGACAGGTTTGGATGGGTTCGTATGGATCTTTGGTCAGAGAGTCCAAGACCAGAGGAAGGTCCCATTTTGGGAAGTCATGATGAATTGATGGTCTTTCAATTTTGAAGGATTTTAAGAGAGACGAAATGCGGTAATCTTCGAGGAGGTGTCTGTTACCGGCGGCCTTGAAGACAATGTTTAAGGCGGAGCGGTAGACCAGAATGGTTGAGCCTTTTAGCCTGTCCTTGAAGAGATCAGTGAATCAGTGAAGAAGACTAGGAGGTCTTGAATAGGGGGACTGATTAGACTAACCTTTTTTCGCTTACACCAATGAAACCATCGTTGCCAGTGGCTGTTGTACATTTTGTTGGTGGAGTCCCGGAGGGCCTTGCTGGCGATGCGAGTGCCTTCATATTCAAAAATTCCAGCCCCCCTGATGAGTTGGACGATAGTAGCCACCGGTGCAGATGTAAGATGTTGGAGTTCGGGTGGAGCTTGGTTCCCTTCTGTTGGGACAAGAGGTCCGGAGGGTTTGGTAGTTCTTTTGGTGTGCCTACGAGAAGGTTGAGTAGGCGAGGGAACTAGGGGGCCGCTGGCCAGTTCGGTGCGATGAGAAGAAACAGTCCCTGGACTGTTCGATTTTCGATAGAACGTTTGGGAGAAGCTTGAATGGAGGGAACAGGTAGGCATACAGGTTCTGCCATGGGAAGGTTAGAGCATCGACTGCACAAGCTAGGTCGTCCGGAATTGGGCTGACGAATTGGGGAAGTTTGGCATTGTGCCTCGTGGCGAAGAGGTCGATCATGGGTTTCCCCCAGATGATAAAGAGAGATTCGCAAATTGATGTCTTGAGGGACCATTTCCCTGATGGGGTTTCTTCCGTGATAGTGCGTCGGCTATCACGTTGCGGTTGCCTGGGATATGGAGTGGTTGGAGAGTTGTGTCGAGTTCCAAGCATAGGCTGAATATTTCAGAGGTGATCTGATGAAGGGTCCGAGAACGTGTTCCTCCTTCTTTCCTGATGTAGGCGACTGCGGTGGAGTTGTCGGCTTGGACCTGGACGATCTTGCCCGTTACAAGGTGACGGATGTGAAGAAGAGCATTATGGATTGCTTTCAGTTCGAGGATGTTGATGTGCTAGGTTGTGTTCGGAAGCCAGGTTCCTTTTACCTCGTTGTCCATTATGTGAGCTCCCCATCCCGTTTGGGATGCATCGGTTAGAAGAAGGAGATCGGGAGGAGGTTCGTGAAGAGGCATAGTCCTGGACAAGTTTGCGGCGTTCATCCACCAGTGAAGACATTCCCATGGAAAGTGGGGGTCGGAAGGCATCTGTATCTCGGATGAGGGAAGGTGGTTGCTCCAATGGTCGATGCGGAAGTGGTGGAGTGGCCGAGTCATCCAGCGTCCGGAGGGAAGTTAAGTCGGCCATTGAATCCATTTTGCCTATGAGGGAGTTCAGGGATGTTAGAGAGTGAGTTGCGGACTGGGAGAAAGAGAAGCAGTGATCTAGTAGGTCGGTTTTCCTGTCCGTTGATGGTGTGACGGTGGCGTTCGTAAGGTTTGAACTCTATGCCGAGGAAGATGAAGGTTTGTGCGGGTTGGAGTCGTGATTTCTCCCAGTTGACGCCGAGACCTACGTTGTGAAGGAGCCGAATGGTGAAGAGAGTGTCCTGCCGGAGTTGGTGAGGACAGATGTTGTTTAGGAGCCAGTCGTCGAGGAAGGTGTTGTCTCCTACTTGTTGACGGTGAAGGTGACTCAGGATAGGCTTCATGAGATGCGTGGGGCAGCATTGAGGCCAAACGGAAGGGTTCGGAATTCGAAGAATTTCCCCTGGTAGATGAAACGGAAGTAGTGGAGTTACTTTTTGTGCAGGGGGATGTGAAGGTATGCATCTTCGAGGTCGATCGAGATTGTCCATTCTTGAGGTTTGAGGGAGAGGTGAATGGATTGAAGGGTCTCCATTTTGAAGTGGTCGTTGTTCATGTAGCGATTTAGCGGTTTCAGGTTGAAAATCATTCTTTCCACACCGCACTTCTTCAGTCTCGGGAAGATGGAGCTGTACAAGCCAGGTTTTGAATAATCGGGGCACAGGCGGATTGCGTTTTTCGCCAGAAGGGCGGTCACTTCTATGGAGAGAGCGGGTGAGGTCTTGGTTGCGATCTCCCAAGGAGGGGTGGATGCCAAGGGTTAAGGACAGTTGAACCATAGGATACGATGGAGACGATTGTTTTGTCGTTTGTTATCTGATGCCATGCTGGTTTGAAGTGACTGATTCTGCCGACTATGGGGAGAGCAGGCGGGCATAGTCACTTGCGGTGAAAGGATTTACGGCTGGAGGCGGAGGAGTACTTGCTATGATGGTCGGGGGTGGAGCTTCTTCTGATCTTGTTGTTATTGCGTGAGTTGTTGTGGTTGTTCCCTCGAAAGGACCGATCTTGACGGGGAGATGGTTTCCTCTTATCCCGGGACGTTTGGTTATTGGTCGTAGGGTGTAGAAGTGGTGGTCTGGAGGCAGAGGTGTGCTCTTGTATTGGCTTCCGAAAGGGTTGGTTGTTTGATGGCTTGAACACTTTCTTAGGCTTGCGGGAGATGTCTAATTGAGGAGCAAGGGTTGGGATGCGGCCTCTGAAGAAAGTGTCCGTCTCATGAAGAGGTTGGTTGCGGAGGACGTGCTTGGTGGATGTGTTCAGATTGGACGTGGTGCTTAAGGCGATGTCCCTTAGTAGGAGGGTAGAGTTAAACAGTGCCTTGGTAAACCACTTAAAGGAGTGATATGAAGCGAAGGACATTTTCTTGAAAAGTTCACATATTAGAAAATGAAGGTACTTGACGTTCTTTTGCTGGTCTCACGAGGGAGTCTCTCACAAAGTGTGTTGATGGCCGTGGCGAGAACATCGGCTTGGGTGTTGTTTTCACGGAGCACGGATGTCGGTACCTCCGAGCAGCGGGGGATGCAGAGGGCAGTGCCGAAATCCATTTTGGCGTCGGTGGACAGAAATTCAGATTGTTATGAAATTCAGAGTACTTGCTATGATTGTCGGGGGTGGAGCTCCTTCTAATCTTGTTGTTATTGTGTGAGTTGTTATGGTTGTTCCCTCGAAAGGACTGATCTTGACGGGGAGATGGTTTCCTCTTATCCCGGGACGTTTGGTTATTGGTCGTTGGGTGTAGAGGTGGCGGTCTGGAGGCAGAGGTGTGCTCTTGGAATGGCTTCCAAAAGGGTTGGTTGTTTGATGGCTTGAACACTTTCTTAGGCTTGCGGGAGATGTCTAAGTGAGGAGGAAGGGTTGGGATGCGGCCTCTGAAGAAAGTGTCCGTCTCATGAAGAGGTTGGTTGCGGAGGACGTGCTTGGTGGATGTGTTCAGATTGGACGTGGTGCTTAAGGCGATGTCCCTTAGTAGGAAGATAGAGTTAGGAGGGTAGAGTTGAACAGTGCCTTGGTAAACCATTTAAAGAAGTGATATGAAGCGAAGGATATTTTCTTGAAAAGTTCAGATATTAGAAAATGAAGGTAGCCTACTTGACGTTCTTTTGACTGGTCTCACGAGAGAGTCTCTCACAAAGTGTGTTGATGGCCGTGGCGAGGATATCGGCTTGGGAGTTGTTTTCACGGAGCACGGATGTCGGTACCACCGAGCGGCGGGGGATGTAGAGGGCAGTGCCGAAATCCATTTTGGCGTCGGTGGACAGAAATTCAGATTGTTGGTAAGTTTCGAACAGGCGGGGGTTGGCGGCGCCGTCACCAGTAGCTCTGAAAAACCAGGATTCACGTCCTGGACGAGGAGGTGGTGGATCTTGGTCGAGTTCAAGAGGGTCGCCTTTACCCAGGAGGCAGCCTCTAGTTCTGAGGAGCGTAGTGAGCAGGGCTGTGGACTGTCCGATCTTTGCTTTTACATGTTTGTTCTTGTCCTGGAGGCTATAGCCGAATCCTGTCGAAAGACCCCTGTTCTTCGGCTTGGGGGTGGAAGCGTCGGGTTTGTACAGGTAGTCATCGGGAATTATGGCATCGACTGCCTTAAGAAGGTCAAACAGGGGGATGGCGGTTGGGTCGTCGTCGCCTTGGAGGGAATCCACGTAAGGGTCGAGTGGCAGTTGTGCAAAATGACTCGATGCGGAGTTTGTCGGCCTAAGGTGGAGGCAGAGTCGAGGTCGTCTTTAGTGTTGAAGATGTTGGGTAAAAGTCTCTGAAGGTCAGCTGTGGAAATATTAAGACGGTGTTTCTTTGAAGGCGGTTGGGCAGAAGGCTGCTTCCGTTTGCGAGCTTCAATGTCAGAGGATGCAATCCATTCATGGATGTACGAAGTGGCCTTTGAAGGAGGTTTCTCCGTTGGTGCAGACGGGCGGTTCTTGTAGGGGAATTCCCTGATGGAACGGTTCATGAGACGATGAATTTCCTGCGTGGACAAGGGTTCTGATATCGGTCCAGGATGCGAAGCTGACGACAAGTCGAGGGGTTGGGCATCATGTTGCTGTGGGATGAGAGATGCCGAAGTAGATGGAGGCTTCTGAGCGCAGGGCAAAGGTGAAGCTGACTGATCTTGGGTCAATGAGGCTGTGGGTTGAGGTGGAGACAGCAGTACTACGATGCTGGGATCCGGTGGCAGCGGACTTGACGGTGGGTAATCCCTAGTACACCGGCGAACGATGGTGTTTGTGATTGATGAGGGTGGCAAACGGTCACGATGATCGACGAACGGACAGCGAGTGACGAGCAGCTACGGCGAACGACGAACGGCCAGCGGGCGAACGATGAACGAGCGGCGAACGGGAAATGGCTTGTGGTAATGGCATGCGAACGACGAACGGGAACGACGAACGTGAAGTTGAAAGGCGAACGGGCATCACACGACGACCGGCAGAGGTGGCGTGGGAGTTCAGGACAAAGTGTGCAAACGACGAACGTGCGGCGAACGACAAATGAAGAACGGGTGGTTGAAGGGCGAACGGGCAGCACACGACGAACGGGCTGCGAACGGCAAACGGGCTGCGAATGACGAACGAAGAACGGCGAACGGGAACGATGAATGGAGAGGAGAGCTTCTTCAGGCGACGTCTGTGACGAAAGCTTGAGGAAAAGAGATGGCCACCAGGGGCGAGCTGTCTGCTTTTATAGGAGGACTGAGCATGGTGACGCATGCGCAGTGGGGTTGCGCACTGGCCGGATCAGGAGAGCGAAAAACCTTAAGTCATAAAGAGCACTCAGGAACTGAATGCAATTTAATTTACAGGTAGTAGAAATTTTCGACCGACGACTAGAAACCTGATTTTCTTCCCAGGTCGAGGGGGTGGGGGTTCCTTGTCTAGTTCTAAAGGTTCTCCTCTTCCTCTCAGAACGCCACAGATGCGAAAAGGATCGTGGATTGTCCTAACACGGAGCGTTTCCTTGGAATCCTATCTTGCAGGCCAAAACCAAAACTGGTGGTTGGACCTCTGTTTTTCGCCGGATGATCCTCAGATGAAGATTTGAATAAGAAACTGTCAGGGACTACATCTTCCATAGTCTTAAGAAAAATTTCAAAAGGGGAATGCCAGAACGGTCCTTATTGCCAAGGGTGAGCATGATGGGATGCATCATCCGAATCGTAATGATATCTAGAAGGAAAGTTTGAACGTTCACCAAAATTGTCAGAGAATTCCTTGTTTGGAAGATTTTAACTTCTTTACCCGGTTGGATTTAAGTTTCAGCTTCGACTGAGTGTTTAGCTTTCGTAGCCGTAATATCCTGGCGCAAGAATTATTGATTGGCAATCGAAGAGACAGATTGTTGGGCCAAGGAAGTGAAATAATTGTGGTAGATTCCAAATTCTCACTGACGGGAAGAAGCCGATCTTGTGACAAATTAGCTTGAGTAAACAGAAAATCACGAAGACCGGTATTTTCTCTAGAGGTGGATGGTAGTCCTCAAGATGAAGCAAACATGAAGGATCAAAGAGGGGATGGAGGCCAAGCATAATGCAAGTATGGCAATGCTTGTTTTGATCCCATGCCTTCAAAGAATAAAGGTGACGTACGCCAATATGTTTTCCTCCTGCTTTTCTAATGGTGTTCACTGTTCAGATAATAATTATGATAATCATGGCTAGAGGTGGCAGAATAATCGATAATAATTCGATAATTCAATCATAATGAGATCTAGAATAAAAGCTTGAATATTCACCAAAATAGTCAAAGAATTCCTCGTTGGAGCGAGCATGTTTTTGTGCATGCTCGGATAATGCTTTCACTTTCGTGCGAAAATTTCATCGATTATCGTATCGCAGTTTTTCTGATTTATCGAATTACAGTATTGTGCAACCCCCCATGCTTAAACTATCATACCTAGGAAACTCTAATAGCTAAAAACAAACGGTTTGCGGCGTTGCGTGCGAAATTACAAGGACTCTAATACTGCTTATATACTGTCAAATTTCAAGTGTTTAATACTGTTGCTAGCCACTTAAGCAGATTTGAGAGTTCGTTTAATGCAAACAATATTTAAGCATTAAGTAGCAGCACAAGTGCTAAATTGTTTCTACATTGTGAGGAAGAAATGGACAATGACAAATGCGATCTCATGTCTACTGGTCAAATGGCGAGTTGCCAATGAATGTTGCACTGTACGCTTCAGCTAAGGGTTTTTTAAATTA
>JAHWFP010260820.1:20659-40435 GCA_023313725.1 Lithobius niger
GTCCTTGTGCTCCTCCTTGTGTATTTTGATGGCAAAGAAAATACCAATTCGTAATTGTGGGCAGCAGTTGGTGTTTTGTATTATATTTTCTATAATGTGTATGTTGTGGGTTTTTATTTCTAATTGTAATTGCTGGCAGCAGTTGGTGTTTTGTATTATATTTTCTGCAATGTGTATGTTGTGGGTTTTTTTTGGTGGGGGGAGGGAGTTTTATCCTTTTAGTTCGTTTTGTGTTTTGTTTAGCGCCTATGTTACCATTGTTTTCATTCAGTTTTCGTTTTCGATGTTTTCTGTTAAGAAAAACCCATTCTCGATATGGGATTGCAGAATGGACTTTATCATTTAGCTTCATTCTGACCCATTTGTAAATTCGTCTTCTCAGACTGTCTGAACGGTTATATGGTGGCTAGTTGTTAGCCGTCAGTCACAATAGTTTAGCAACTGCAGCATATAAATGATACACACACGTTCGCACACACATGCATAAAAACTCACGGATACTTAACAAAGATGGCTGATTAGGTCAGTAACCAAATGGCAACATTGGCTGACTCAATGCCTCACTTTCTTCAATGAACACGTTCAGTCAGTAAAATTGCAGAGGACAGGAACCCTATCTTTAAAAAAAAGGTGCGAAAATGCAAGATTTTAAATCTGGAAAGGCATAGTAGATTCCTCACACGGAATCTAACGTGGTAAACAATGGTCATCAATATCTGGTACCGTTGCGAAGTTGAAAAAAGCGAAGGAATGACGGACGAACGGACAGACGGATAAAATCGTTGCAATAGTCTTCTCAGCCGGTACGGCTGTACAGAAGACTAACAAAAGGAAGCCAGGACACCTTTGAGGGCTTATGAGTACAACTCGTAGTGCTTTTTTTTACATCACTGCATCCAACAGCTCATTCAAACCAGTGTTTACTATCTGATTCTTTCAAAAATTATGAACAACATAAAAACTTGAAACCACATTAAACAATCGGTGAGCTGCAATATAATTTTCATCAACTATATTGGGGCATGAAGTCACCCAAGAAGGCAAACTTCTTGAACCAATACATATATTGTCCGCCAAGAAAGAAATCCAATGCGTATCAAAACAGGTGGATGCATTGTACCTGCCGGCTGCATCGTTTACCTTGCAGATATATGCCACGGATAAGAACCCTGTGCACATAGCCTCATATAGTACAGCTGAACTGGCCATATTTGGGCTCATCATGCACATCGCACATAAAGCTGAAAATTTGGCACGCAAATATTTTTTAGCTGTACAAATCGAAATAGCTACAAGGAACCCTCCAGACGTTTCCAGGGTGTCACACCTCAACCGTGAGGCTCCCGACCAACAAATTTTTGCTGATTGCTCTAAAACCTTGAATCCTGTCATACTGCAATTCATACTGCGATTTATTACAGTAAAAATCGAACTAGATATCCCAACCTTCCTCAACCCACCAACCCCATCAGTTTTCTGCCTGTTCCTAGACAAGCAAGTTCTTGCAAAGCGAGGTAAAAGGATGAAAATTGGTACACAAGTCACTCTTAGCAGTAAAAGAACTAGCTTTAGAACCCTCTCCCTATCCCTCGCCAAGGCCTCCCACCGCCCCCTTTCCTTTCCCCCAGGCTTGAACAACAATTTTTTCGCAGATCAAGCGAAAAACATGAAATCTGGTACACAAAACACTCTTAGCAGTACATATCGAACTAGCTATAGAGCATCCCCTCCAGATACCCCTCAAGGCATCCAGTCTTGGTTACTCTTTTAGTGCCCCACCCCCTCAACTTGATCAGCAAATGCTTGCTAATCGTGCTAAAAGCTTAAATTGTGTCACAAAAGTCATTCTTAGTAGTACACATCGAACCTACCAAGGAACCTAAACGAAATACCACCCATGTCCCCCAGTACTCCTGTTGGGCCCTCCCTGTGGAATAACCAACAAATTCTTGGAGATCAAGCTAAAAACGTGAAATTTGGTCCATAAATTATATTTAGCAGAACAAATCAAACTAGCTGTAGATCCACCTCGACACACCCGATACCCACTCCCTCAGGCAGTACAATGCAGTTCCTCAAGAGGAACAATAAAGTTAGGGATATCATTTTGTTAAGTGTGAAAGGGAACCAAAAATCTATCAAAATATTGTTGGTGGAAAGCTGCCATTTTTTTTGAAACTGGTACTTACTTTGGATACACTGCTCCGTCTGCCTGTGTACCGGCGACATAGCCAAATCCTCGGGCCACAACTCCATAATTGCTTGTTATTGCTTAGTTTGTGGGAAACCTTACCTAGTTTATTTACTAGTCCATAACGTTGACTTCTGAGTGCTAAATCATCGGCTGGGGAGATTAATAATAACAACTAAGAAAACAATGTACTGTAATTGTAACACCTATATGGCACGTCACATTGTATCCCCACTAAGCATTTCTTTCTTTTCCTGTGTTGAGCTTGAGATAATTGATGTGTACTATTGTCAAGAATGTAACCTTACCAAACCCCTGTCATGCAAAGCTGCGATATTGTCACTCACATTGTTTTGCAATAGTGTAACGACGGTTACCTCCACTGTTGACTTTGTTCACCTTTTGCATTTTTCTCGTCTTTCTTGTGTTGTCTACCGAACTGGTTGTGTAATGCCGGTAACTGTTTTTACACCCTTTGGAAAACATAATGGAGTCGTAACCGCCATTTTTCCCAGTGTACAAGGAAGCCTACTCCACTGTTCGAGGATGCATCGTCTCCACTCCATAACTTCTTATACGGGGAAGATGTAAGGACTGCCGAACTCTTCCACAGGAAACCATAGCCGGAGATTTTCTTTAGCAAGCCCCTGATTTTTAGTTCCAGCACGACGACTCATCCGAGAGTAAGGGTAACCATTCTTGATTAAAGATGAACTGTACTAACTCAGCACTAAGGGATGCTCGGCCAGAATTACTGACCCAACATGAGTGACATAATCGTGTGCTTAGCTTCACAGCTCATATTGTTCTACCTGCAAAATAAACTAACAGTTGGACCTAAAACCGGTCGTTCATGTACTTTTATATTTGTCAACACAACAGAGGTCATTCTCTAACAAAGATCTAGGACCCCTTGTAAAACACCAACGTGTCCATGCCCGGTAGCCAATATAAATATGTCATCCTAACTAAAAACTTGTGACAGTTCTTAAACTTTACAACCCTATGAGAGGCCGTCTAGGAACGAACCCCGGTCTGCAAACAGGGCAAAAATTCATTTGTCAATATAGGACTAAAAGACATTAACCTAACTTACCTTTTTCACTACCGACATGTTGATGATTTGGATGCCTAACCGGTTGCGCATCCGGGCCGGCACTTCATGCCTGTAGGTAGCTGTCCTAGTCTTCAGGTAAACACCTGACAATTTTTCTTGAAATTTCCTTTCCAATTATACAAAAACAACTGGAAGTACCTACCAGAAGTAGTACTAATGAATCATGATTAATTAATCATGATATATGCTGTAATAGAAATAATACTGCCCAAAATTGAAGGCATTGTTCACTTTTTTTGAAAAGCATTGAATTTGGTATGGATACACATGAAGGTTAACTGGAAAAATGAAAGCTATGGTAGCAAGATCAGAATCGTATGGGGGGGGGTGGTGACTTATTCCTCCCAAAAGGTTTTTTGGTAGCCGAGCACAAAATCAATTCAAAATCAACTCAAAATCAGCACACAATGAATTCTGGACAGGAAAGGTGATATACATATTTTACGTAAAAGCAACCCTTGAACCACCCTTAATTCTTGTGAATCCTGTTTTTTTCAATTGGTTGTTGTATTGATTTTCGTGCTCTTGAAAATTCTCCAATTACCCACAATGCACATGCTTAGATTTTGTGAAATTTGGAATCTATTTTTTCTATCAATCGTAACCAATATTGTTTAACTGAGATAGTTGTACAGGGATCTGTACATTTTCCCGACACTCACTTTTCCGATAGTACATTTTCCCGCCAATGTATTCCCGACAGTACCTTTTCCCGACAGGTACTTTTTCCCGACAGGATCATTTCCTGACAGGTACATATTCCCAACAGGAATCTTTCCTGACAGGTACATATTTCCGATAGGAACCTTTCCCGACAGGTGCATATTCTCGACGGGACCTTTTCCCGACCGGCATATTTTCCCGACAGGACCTTTTCTCGACAGGTACTTGTTCCCGACAGGTACTTTTTTTAGAGGTATGCCTTGAAAATATTTTTTTAAAGGCACAAATTTATTTTCCATGTTTTATATTACTGGTTCTTATAAGAAAGGATGCCCGCACTATTAACACTTATGCCACCTCTACCCTTAAGTTACAAAAATTGGGCTTAGATGTTGTGGTACTACCGGGGCAGAAGTCCCTTGTTTATATTATTTTTAAAGTATTGAACCCATTATTTAACACTTCTGTTTCCTTAGGGACCATCCATAAAGTATGTCAGGCTTTTTTTATATTGCATTATGCCGATACTCAATATGTAAGTATATCTGACAGGGTGATTTTATTTTCTAAGTAAAAAAAAAAAAAGAAGTGAAGTGCTGGCTTATGCTAATTGCACGTTTTATTTATTCTCTAAAGCACAAGTCATATGGCATATTATGTTTCAATGCATGCTATACGTCTGCTAACTAATACTATTTTATATATTGTATTAAAGATGCTGACGAGTCGGGAACAGATGCAATAGAAATACCAGAAGACGCAGGTAGTGTTTTTAATTTAATTTCAAGCCAATCAATTCACCTACTGTAACGTTTGCCACCTTTGTCTCAGTAGCATGTAGCTTACATGCTCTTTCGATGCTCAGAGAGAAAAAACAATATAAACTGCACAAAGATCTAGATTGCTACCGAACAAACAATATTTGGTCTCGTACAAAACTATTGATACAGACAATGAAATTAACCATGGTCGAGGGGCAGAACTTCCAGAATATTGGTGAACAAATGGAATGGTTAGTTTTTTAAGCAAAGCTTATATTCAGAACCAAAGTATGATTACTTATTAATTTATGGCCTCTGACCTTAAAACTGGTCACCCAACACGACAGAATAGCATGCCCATTTCTTAAAGGCTAAGTTGTAATTTTCTAGCACACCAATCTATGTAAAGTCTTTGAGCAATCACATTCAAAAGCTCACTGCAAATTGGGATTTCATAGCTGCTATAATTGATAAGTTCTATGTACCTTAAGTTGTATGTACAGAAGGATATTACTAAACATCAGTTAGTTGCTGCTTAGCCCATAATGCAATCTTCACAAAAAGTTTGTTCAAAAGTTAAAACTCGGTGCACAAGTGTGTAAGAAAGGTTGGGGCCTGCATGGAAAGTTTAAAGACTATCATGCCATAAATTTTATGTTTGCTATGCATATGAGAGTTCACAATAGCTAAACTTTGAACTTAATAATAAAAGTACATACCATATACGTTTAAAAGATTTATGGAGAACAAAACATACTGATCAATAACTTTCAATTTTCGGAGTTCTTTTTTTTTGTAGATTTCATCTTTTTGTTGTTGGCCTTTAATTGGCTGCGACTTGTGGGCCTAAGTTAAGTCATGGCTTTAAAAAGTGTTGCTGATGCACTTTCCAAAATCCATGATTTCCTCAGCATGAATTACCTGTAAAAATTCGGAAGTATGAGCCTTGTCAATAAAACCGAGTGAATGGGTTAAAGATTCCTAATCCGAGTATCCCATGTTTTTTCAAGTTTTCTGTCAAATTTTAGAGTATTATAAAAATAATACGGTTATTGAAGCTGATAGTCAGCATTAAAGAGTAGCTTTGTGAGAATTTAAAATGAGAGAGACAAGTAAAACCACGACGTTTTTTAGTAGAATACCGTGAGTTCCAGTCCAGTCCTATGCAGGGCAGCTGTCTTTTCTTACTTTTAGATATCTGCATGTCTTATTTTCTCACAAGGCCAATTCTTCAATGTTGAGTGTTTCTTTGTCAACCATTACGTGGTAAATTTTTTATAAGCTACAGGATTTGTAGCGGATTTGAAGGAGAAAAACATATATAATTACTTCTTGGTAGAAAGTAGTTAAAAATAAGGAATTAGTGATAACAACACTGCAACTTTTCACTTACCGTGACAGTTTCTCTTTCAGTTTGCGTTATTTGAAATAAAACTTAAACGGGTAGTAAATTATTTTTACTAAAAGTTTGTGCTGAGGCATTAAAGTATTCTGAGTATAACTTTTAACCGATAAAAAAATATTACAAACTGCAGGTCCTAGCTTAATTTGTTCAGCAGGTGACATTGAACTTGAACAAGAAAATAAGCTCATTTTAAAATAAAAAGAACAAAAACCACAAGTTCAAAAAAAGAGAAAAAAGTAGTAAAGTAAGGATTTTCTCCAAAAGGTGGATGATAAGGAAAAAGAAGGAACTCTTCAACCCCTGGGGCTTTTAAAAGCAGACGTACATTTTTAAATGTAATAAATGTAATTTATTATCTTTTTGTGACAAATAACATTGGCATTTATTTTAACTTTAATTCTGTTAACTCAAGTACGAGGCCACGTAGTTTAGTTATACATAGCTAGAGATAAAAAAAACATTGCTCATTGTTCTATTCATAGTTTGTTGTCATTCAGGCATAATTTTTTTGAATGGACATAGCCTTTCAATTTGTTCATCTGGATATATGCATTGCACGGGTACTAAATGGCTCGAATTTAAGGTTTCAATTTTGAAATCCTTAATTTGAAAGCCGGACTGCAGTTACGAATAGCATGTTGCATGCACATTGATGGCCTAAGAGCGTTCAAATTTCCAGTGCTATCCAAAAGTTACGTACCGAATGGTTAAATTGTGGCTAGGGGAGTGTTGATTTACTGCTGGGATATTCCACCGTTATTAACTAACATATATTAACTATATCCAAGAAAGTTTAAATACACCACACATGTTTGAAGTATAAACACTGGCTATCATAATTACTGCCAGTGGTAGTAATGCTCTGCCTGCATTCTCTGTTTCAAATTCACAACTTTGACAGCTCATAACCACGTCATACGTAAAAATGTATTTTGCCAAAATTTTAAACCATGCCTTGGGTGACGAATGATTTTCTACTATTCTACAAATTCAGTCTGACCATTTCAGAGATCCAAAGAGGGGCAAAATAGACAACGCCTTGTTGTTGTTGTACTTCTTCCAGGCGTATAACTTTGATCTGTACTCTCTACAGGTCAAACAATTGCCACATAAAACAACGGGTGTAGGCTGAAATCACAGCTTTCTTTGTGGGCATTGGTCACTTCAAAATTATTTAGACGACAATAATTATTTAGAAAAAAACACCATCACCTGTAAATGGAACAACGTACTTCTGCACAACACACACATAGCAACATAAAGCAATGCAAGCTAACATTGTCATGGATTACATACGTATCGCACAATGTCTACAATAACGTGGAAATAGAAAAGTGCACGAACGAAGAAAATGAAACAAATTGGTGCCAGCCCAAGTTAAGCAAAACGGCAGAACAGAATCTTTTCAAATAAAACGTCCCCACATAAGCACATGAAGCACGTAGAGTAATGCATAAAACAACGGAACAAATACTTTTCAAATGAAGGGTGCACCCATACCCTGCTTCCCCATCCCCATTAGTATTAGGAATAGACACTGTCCAATCGCTTATATTCTCTTAATTTTTCATTCTGCTGATAAACTTCTAATTAAAACAACTTTATGAATCAGGGTGCTGCTAATAGTCTAGGTAGTGTATATTAACACGTATTTCGCTTGAAATCAATTAAATGTCAGCTTGATAAAGTTGAACGTCGAAAAGTCTGCCATGTTAACTAAGGCCCAAAGAATATGGAAGGAACAGAAATTCAGCTCGAAGAGAAAAATTTCTGTCGTCCTGTAAGTATGCATCTGGGATAGAAAGGCGGCGTCGTTTTTTTCTCCGAACAATTAATTGAATAATTGGATGACCCATTCCTTGGTATTGCAGCCTCGGTTAGATTTCCGAACATTGTTCAGTAAGCTGACATATCCAAAAACTGAACGTTAATTCGTATTAGAACTAACTACTGCATTCTGTGAAGGAGCAGTTTATAATTAGTACTAAAAAATCACTATGAATACGAATGAGTTCTATAAAACTTAATGTGCTAAAGAATTTTTAGCATCCACCAAACAAGAAGTAGCTTCTTTACATGTGTTAATGCCACGCTGATGACTGATTTGTCTTTGTCTTGTATCTGTTTCATTAAAGCACCATGGTTTTTTAAGGTTTTATATTCATATTTTATATGCTTAAACGTTTTTTTTAATACTAATAATAGTAATATTTTTCTTTGATATATTTTGATAAATTAATTAACTAAAGCTGTGTGTGCTCTAAGAGAAAATACCGATATGGGAAAATTGAATTATGAAAATTTCATTAATATGGGAAAATTGAATATGGAAAAAAAGTTTTTGAGAAAGTTCAGGTAAGCAGAGATTGTGATAAAGCAGGTAAAAGAAATTAGAGTTGAACGAGATAAACAAGTTTTCGTAAAACTTGATAGACGAAATAAAGAGTTTTGATGAAAAGGGGATAAATGAAATTTGCAAGACAATGGGAAACATTGATTTAATTAGATAAAGGATATTAGAATATTTTGAGATAAACATGATTGCCGCTAAATATCAGATGGAAGATATTTAGGGTGGTATCTAATATTTATCCTAATATGTATCCTGATATTTGTTATACTATGTTCTCTTCATCAGACCACTTGCAATAAAATCCGTGTCTGCTGCTTTGGTTTTAGGGCTACTATTCGGAATCTCTACATGAGAGACAATTTCCCCATAAAGGCATTCAAAAGTTCCTGAACATGGTTAACACTTTCATTTTAAGCTAAAATATTGAAAATCCGTTCAATGGGTTGATCTCTAGATAGAACAAGAATATTATAGTCACATTAAAATAACTGATACAAAATTAGTTTAAAAAACGTCTAACGTGTAAAATACGAATGTATATCTTAAAAACCTAATGCTGTAAAGGAAAAAAAAGAAATCACCTGTAAGCTATCAACGTCGCAGTAATACGTGAAAAAGAATCTCCAGTATCCCAATAAAACTTTATTGAGTTTATTTATTGAGTTTATTTTACACATATTAGTGCAACGTTGATGGCTTATATATTTTTTCCCTTGTACCTGAACCCTTAGAGCATTCAGATTTGTAGGCTTACATCCGTATTTTATATGCTTAAGTGTTTTTTTAATCCTAGTAACTTTTTTCTTTGAGATTTTTCACGTAAATCAAATAAGCAGAATTTTGATATAATGTATAAGCTAATCATGATTTGACATAATTGAGTTGAACTCTTATTGATTTAACCAGATAAAATAAATTTGAGTATAAAGAGATAATGTTCAGCTGTTTTAAGCATTTTCTCTAAATTACCTTAATGGCTCTTGAATTCTATTACTTATTTCGTATACATGTGATCTTGATTCCTATATAAACATCATGAGAAATTTAACATATAAGCAGAAAGGTTATCACATCTTTTTATTAAATTTGACTGGAGCAACTGCTACTTTAATACACATGCCAACAACAGGAATAACGATGTCAGCAGCAACTACATATTTGGAAAAGTCTTTTAATGATTATTCAGGTTTCAGTTATGTAGATCATGTTGCACGTAACACTGCAGTAAGCATATGTTTTCATCATTTTGTTTATCTTCATTTGTACTCATTTATTTTTATTATAGTTGTGCATATATGAAAGTTGTTTTTTAAAGACTGTATAAAATGCGTATTAATACATTTTAAAAGTTAATATTAAAAAACTGGATGAGACAGCCATTCTTTGTTTTTTGCTAGTGGCCAATGATGTCTCCCATTCAAACAACTCGGAATCGTCAGCTCAGGAATCTTCAAAAAACGAGAGCTCATTGCTCGTGACTAGGAATGGAAAAGGTTAGAGTGTGTCATTTGTGTTACCTTTGTGTCATTTGTGTAGCTAAAAATGTTTCATATTTCGTATTTCATAATTAACAAAAATTGGCAGTGTGAGATTTATTTATGTATTCTTCCACGTGTACAAAGAGGCGTGCAAGGTACAACAGTTTGATAGTTGAAGGTTTTAACAATAGATTCAGGGATAGGTATGGTATTCCAACTGTCGTTGTCATCGAGTTGTTCACAGAACCTCTAACCTTCTCATGAATCCATTCCAACGATGGGTTCCAATATTAAATACGATGGACAGCTAAATCAGCTCGATAAGTTTAATAAACACAGTTAATTACCCATTCCAACATATCAGCCCGACAATCATTGTCAAGCAATTGTTTGGTGATTGTTGCTCAGTTCCAAAATAATTCTTCGAAAAGGAGAAGTTTCCCATTCACCGAAGAACAAATCGTTTGGTTAAGATATTGTTGTTAAACAATACCATGACAAACATCTTAAAATTTTCAATTTTATCCTTACTTTTTTGGGTTTCATTGTTACAATCTGCTACTCTCAACTACTTTTCATGTCATCGTTCATATGGAGCATTGTTTAACATTTAGCAAGCATTTCAAGGAGCTACACCTACTTAAAATAAGGGCTACAATGTTGTCATGAAAAAGTCATACCAACTTTTATTGATCTTAATTTGAATTCTTATTACTATCCTTATTTTATATTCGTATGTTTCCGATATATTTAATTTCTTTTATTTTTGCATCTTTTATTATAATATAGCCTAGCCTGTGACTGGAATTACGTTTTCACAACAAATCCAATGAATTCCGATTGTAATTAAAATTAACTATAAACCTGCTACTATTCACTCATGTAGTAAATGTAGTTTGTGTTGTTGGTAAGTTTTCAATAGGCTATCTCAGTACTATGCCAAAGTCAAAATATCATCAAAATTAAAATCATCAGATCAAAATTTCATCTCCTATCAGCAATATGATAGCATCCAGTTAGCATAGTGCCCTAATGCGTTGACAGCCCAGGCCAAAAACCGGTATTCAAAGCCGGTCCTAAGATGGCACATTATATTATCTCCATAATTGTTGCTCACTTGCCATTCTTATTCTTTATACGGGACGGAAAAGCCAATGGCTCAAAATCGGTTAAATAAATACAGATGCAAACCTATTTACGTTGGATTTTGGACTTATATGTCAGACTGCCTGAGCAAGGAATCGAACCCATGACCTTTGAAATCATGAGGTAGGACCTTGGCCTTTGATTTCAAAGGTCGTGGGTTTGATTCCCCACTCAGGCAGTCTGACATATAAGTCCAAAAGGCAACGTAAATAGGTTTTCATATGTATTTATTTAATTCTTATTCTTATCAGCTCACCAAGGTGGCTCCTTTGTGTTTCCTAGTTAATGTCAACCTTCATTCGCTCATTTTTGGATACCAATCCTGTATTTGTAGTTTTATTGTTGGGATATTATCTGAATCCACTGTTGAAAGTGGGCATAAGGGTAAGAGGATAGGACCTGCTGTTTTGTGCCTACTGGTGCCATTCAGTGGTTTGGTCTGTGTTCAGTTGTCGAACGGTTAGGTTTAGTATTATGTTAGGTTAGATTTAGTATTAGATTGAGTGTGTGACGTAGGGTGGGTAGACTAGTAGTGTACAAATAAATAAATAAATAAATACATATTTTGGAATTGTTAGATAAAGACAAAAAAGAATTATAGTTGTATATATAGAAAGTGGAGGAACAGATGCAACATACATCTAAAAGGAGAATCCAGAGGCTAGAGACCCAAGTAATATGCTGAGCAAATATGCAACAATAAAAATGAAACTAAAGTTATACTGTAAGAACCTAATTTTCTAGACACACGCTAGTGTGTCGCCACCATGTAAGACTAGATCATCCCACTGTAGACATCCGATTGTTAAAAAATTGATTGTTAATGATATAAAGGCGGCCTCACTAGCAGACGTGGGTCTGTTAACTGTAAGCAACTAAAATCAAATTTTGGCATGTTGAGGATAAATCCTAATGCGACAGAACTCTTTCAAATTGTGGTAAATGTAAGGGATAGGTGGTAGGTGAAGGGATAAAGAAAAAATAAAAGTTAAAGGATGAGTGTCCACCATTCATAGAGAGAACGATGCGTCAATAACTATATTTTTATGTTACTGACTAGCTATTAACTAGTTAGTAATTAGTAACGGTGGCCCCATGTTAAATCCCATAGACTCATTGCACATGAGTAGCGCAAAATTGGGACTTTTACACGGCTGAACTTTTACACACGGATGCTTGGTGATGTGAACACGGTCCTTTTTGGGTTTGGGGGTTGGAGAGGTCAGGACAAATGCGTGGGAGGGTGTTAAAAAATGCTACGCATTCTGCTGTTTTAGTAACATACAGTGAACAGGTAACAATGAACTTCGGGGGTTTCTGCAAGACTAAATGCGAACAAAGAAATCAAACCAAAAAAAATTCTCAATTTTGCTGATGTAACGGCTAATTATTTAAAAATATAAAATTCCTCAAGAAAAAAGGAGAGCGGAATAAAAAGACAATGCGCTGACTTTTTGTATGTTCACAGTCCTAAAGTATACGTGTCTGTGTACTGCAAGCAACTGCAAGCACATCTTATCACATCGAGAATAAATCTTATTGCAGCGGGGATCTTGAAAAAGTAAGGAGAAGGTGCAGGGATAAATAAAACAACTAAAGGGCATGTGTTGATTGAGTGAGCGAAGTGAACGAAATCAGAGATTGTTAGTCAGTGTCTGCAAGGGTGGGATTGGAGAAACTAAAGCATGTTAAGAATGGTCGTACTATAAACTAAGCCGTGTCAATTTGGCTAATCTAACGGCTAATTGGCAATGGTAAATTTGAAAATTATCAATGTGAAAATTTATAGACATAAAATTCCTCCAGAAAAAAGGTACAGATGAAGATAAGATGGTACAACCTTTTGTATGTTCATAATCATATGAAAGTTGTGATATGCACCCAAAACCAAAACTGGTGTAAAAAGCTGCCATTTTTCCAAAACGCATCAGCTTTTGAGGTTAGTTATATCATTCAACAAAGGAAATGCAGCTAAGGTTAATTTTGTTAGCTAATTTAATCACACCGAATAATGCTTTGGACGTTAAGTGAAAATTTGAAAATTGCAATCTTCTCGTTTTCATTTAACTGTCGAACTATTACTCAGTGCGATTAACCTGGTATATAGGTATAACCTTGGTGGCCATTTCCTGGTTGAATGATATCACTACCTTCAAAGGCCGACCATTTTTGGAAAATTGGCGGCTTTTTACACCAGTTTTGGTTTTGGGTGGATGTTTCTTTTTCTATGAATGACACAAAATGTTCATAGCCAGACGAATTACTATTATTCCCATACGACAGCAATTAGATTATCCGAACAGCGCTTTATAGATGCACTGTGTACTACTTCTGTATTACTGAAAATCAATTTTCAAATTATTATTGTTTTAGTAGCCACTGTCATGCATCTAAGTTTTTAGTCATGCTGGATTTTTCACGTAGTTACGCATGAAAAAAGCTACCCCTGACATTCCAGGTGCTAGCTACCTTTGGGAGAGCAGTCAGGTGATGAAATTTGAAGGTTAGCGGTCTGTCCCTACTGTAAACTTGCTCCATTGGGCTTCGGATGGCTAGACAAGGGTAACCTGCTGGGCCATGTTCGAGCTTGAATAAGTTTTATGATCTCCTCCCACTAATGTTTTGGACTGTGAGCGCATTAGTGGCGTGTAAAGCGGTTGTTCCATTTTGTTTTACTTGAGTTCTAGATGTGTTTAGTTACTGGGTGGGTGAATGAGTGTGGTGATGCTCTGCTGAAAAAGTTTGAACATTTGTAGCCTGACCCTCCATACTCTTGCTCCATAGGTTTTTGGGCTGCACAAGGGTGGGCAAATGTAGCATGCTGAGCTGGTTCGAGCTTGAGTAGGCGGATGGTTGTAACTTTATCGTTCTATGTGTGGTCTGTGTCCTTACATTCGCCGGAGGTCACTGGGTGGCAGACATATCGATTGTTGATGGTTGTTTCTATTGTTCGGGATGCGTTGTCTGTAAGCAAATGAGTCTGGTGATGCGCTGCTGAAAGAGTTTGAACATTAGCAAACTGGACATTCCATATTCTTGCTTTGTCAGTTTTCGAGCAGTGGGCATGTAGGCAAGGATAGCATTTCTTGCTGTTGCTGTGTCCTGGTTTTGGAGTGCTTTAGCAGCAGGTGAATTGGTTGTTGCTATGTGTTCCTTTAGTTTGGGGATGCATTGGATGTGGATGAAAGAGTCGGCTGATGTGCTTCTGAATGAGTTCAACGTTAGTGGCCTCGCCCTACTGTAATCTTGCTCCAAAGGTCTTCGTCCTATGGGCAGGCGGGTAAGAGTAGCATGCTGGGCCATGTTCAAGCTTTTGTAAGTAGATGATCCTAACTCGTGTTTGATTATGTGGTACTGAAAGCGTTTGAACGTTAGTAGCTTGGCCCTGCCATTAGCTTGTTTCGACAGTCTTCGGGCAGCAGGCAGTTATGCAAGGGTAGCATCCTGGGCCGTGTTCAAGCTTGAGTAAGTGCACGATTTGCTTGCTTGCTTGGTGCCTTTGTGAATTGGGTTCGAGTGGTAGTCAGCATTCATATCAGTTGTGGCTCGTGTGCTCCTTAAGTGTTTGGAATGCGTTTTTCTGTAAATGAAGAGTTAAAATGTGAGGAACTGCTAGAAGAGTTTGAACGTTAGAAACTTGGTCCTACTGTAAGCCTGCTCCATTGGTCTTAGGGCTATGGATTGATATACAAGGGTAGCATGCATGCTCAACAGTGTTTAAGCTCAGGTAAGTATAAGAAGCCTTAACTTCCATGCAGTCATGTCTCTTGTCTTGTGCTTGGAAGTGTGTGAGCTGCGGGTGAAATGACAGGTTTGGCTTGTGCTTCAGATGAATGATGTTCGAGTACTGTAAAAAAACGTGGACTTGAATTTGGCCGAAGTCTCGCCAACTTGCTTTGTGGCCTGTGTCATGCTGCCTTCTCTGGAAGGTTGCTGGGTAAGTGAGCTGCGAGCAAGAAGGCTTGCTCTCATGCTACGGAAGGATGCTGTTACTGAAAAGTTACCATGTTGATGTGGTTTTCCAGGATTTTGCCTAATTAAACTGAAACCATGAATTTCCCATCAAACCAGCTATGGTTCCTTAGAACGAACCATCCGGTATGGATGACTGTGCTGATTCTAGCGCTAATACATGCAAATATCTCCTCTTGACACAAGAGGAAGGAGCAATTTTATTAGAACAAGACCAACACGGATACTCAAGGTTTCCATTTCCAAATATGCCCAGAATTGCATAACAGGAAAGTTTTTAACGGTATTAGTAGCGGAGTCGCTCGCTTCGCTCGCTCATTCCGCGTCGTCTCGCTACGCTCGAGGAGCTTTCATGCTGCAACTCTTATGCTGCTGACGGACATTCCATATCTAACACGATCAAGCAAACGATCAGAGTGTAGTACGTGTTTTTCGTAAGGGCCGGGGAATAATGAATTTATTGGAGCCATGGCCCATAGCCAAACGCCCTACTATAAAGCAACTTAAGTACTTGTACATATTGAACCTACGACTACACAGCGTCATCCATCATACTCTGGTGCTACTACGCTGATCTTCGCCACGACGCTGTTTCACAAATTCACTGCTAAACTACCCTTGCAGCCTTGCAGACGTTAGGCTTAGTTAATAAACAAATTAGTATTAAAAAACGCTTAAGCGTATAAAATACGGATGTAAGCCTTAAAAAAACTTAAAGCTTTAAAGGAACAGAAATTGGAAAAAGACATGTAAGCCATCAGCGTCGCACTAATACGTGTAAAAGAATCTCCAGCGACCCAAAAAACAAGCTGGAGCTTCTTTTACACGTATTAGTAGTGGTAAAATACGATATTCGGTTACACATATATACCCCCACTTCCGGTCACGTGATAAAAGTGGGGGTAATGATGCACTTCCGATCATCTGTTGAAAAGTGGGGTTCCATTTTTCGTCAATCTGGAGGACGGTGGAAAAGTGCATTTTACTATCTGTTTTCCGGCTTTCGTCGATGTGGAGGACGGTGGGAAAGTACTTTTTGCTTCCTCCTATGATGTCACTTCCGGCCACGTGATCAAAGTGGGGGTATTGATGCACTTCAGATCACATGATGAAAAGTGGGGGTGTCTGCTCCGGATTTTTCGTTAATCTGGAGGAGGATGGGAAAGTGCCTTTTGCTACCTTTTTTCATTCTTCATCAATGCTTTTGCTATCTTCTATGACGATATCCCGATCACGTGATCAAAATGGGGGTAATGACATCACTTCCGGTCATGTGATGAAAGTTGGGACGTCACTTCCGGTTTTCATCAATATGGAGGAGTGTGCCTTTTGCTACCTTTTTTCGTTTTAGTTGATGTGGAGGATGGTGGGAAAGTGTCTTTTTTTTTTAGAGAGGATCACGCATAGGGTACAGCCTGGCGAACACACATCCCGAACCGCTTCGCTCTAAGATCGACAGTTCTCGAATTTTCGAGGTACCCAATTTCCGGGGTGGACTACACGTAGGGCACGGCTCATGGAAGTCAAATCCCGAACGGTTTCTGAAGTCTAGGACCAACGGTTCCCGAGTTGCGGGCATATTTCGGATTTTGGAACTGTGCCAATTTTTTTTTTCGGTGGCCAAAATAATTTTTGACCGGCCAACTGATAGGTGAGGCCAAGTGCGGGCAGGGTATCATGCATGGGGGCCAAGTTTCTCTCCGTTTTGCTCTAGGACCAACGGTTACCGAGTTATGGGCATTTTAAATAATTTCGGAAATTGAAACTGAAACCTGGGGAAAATGGCGGCATTTCTGGTTCCGGGCCAAAATGGTGACACTTCCAGTTACCATGACAACCACCGATTTGGAAAATTGCGGTGCAATGCATAATGGGTAATAATTTTCCCTATATAAGGAGAGATCCAAGGAAAAAAAATTCAGTCCAGATGTAGTTCTGGACTCGAAAACACGGCCTCCCAGCCTTGGTGCAGTTGGGCAGGGCTACATGCACCATAGCATATGTGCAACTTCTAATATGGCGCATGTAGCCCTGCCCAACTGCGCCAAGGCTGGGAGGCCGTGTACTGAATTTTCTGCGTCGGATTTCTCCTTACAGTTGGCACAGTTCCAAAAATAAAAAAAATTGGCACTGTTCCAAAAAATAAAAAAAAATTGGCACAGTTAATAAAAAAGTTGGCACAGTTCCAAAAAATAAAAAAATTGGCATGGTTCCAAAATATAAAAAAGTTGGCACGGTTCCAAAAAAAAATTGGCACGGTTCCAAAAAAAAGTTGGCACGGTTCCAAAAATAAAACAAATTGGCACGGTTCCAAAAAAAGTTGGTAATGTTCCAAAATAATTTTTTGAGGAGGGCACTATATAAGGCGAGATCAGACGAGGAAAATTCAGTCCAGTTGCAGTTCTGGACTCGAACACACGGCCTCCCAACCCTGGTGCAGTTGAGTAGGGAATCTCCACTACTGGCTCCCCTCTCGGCTGGTAGTAACTCCCCTGTAGGGTGGCAGTAACTCCCCTTTATGGGTTGGTAGTAACTCCCCGTTTGGGTTGTAGTAACTCCCCGTGCAGGGTCCAGAAATAAAATGCAAAAAAATTCCATTTATTTTGTTAGTCCTATGTAAGGAATATTCATTTTTTTTTAAAGTGTATCTTCTAAATTCTAATTCGTCTTTTTTTTAGGAACTCCAATTTATCTACTCATTTTTTCCTCGTGTTTTTTTTGGGAAAATTATTTCGTATATAATAAAAGAATAATAATAAAAGGAATGAACGATTTTTCTTTCAAGAAAAAGAAAATGAATTCAAAATCATCGTTTACATGTGCATACTGTGGAAAGGTCTACGCAACTCAGCAAGATTTGATCCATCATCTTCCCAAACATCGATCCGATCGTCGACCAGAGTGTTTACTCTTCGAAAACGAGTTGAAAGATATTGAAGGTGAAGTAAGGTGCAAGTTGGTGCATGATGATACGCATCAAATTTATTTCCGTAAAATTGAATGTCTCGATTCATCTCGAGCGCTCAATCTACTGTATTGTCCGCTTAAATATCTAATCACGACTTGCTTGGATCAACTGACCAATTGTAAATTTCAACTGTGTTTAGAGGCAGATTTTACCAGGGATTCCAACACCGTGCGAGCCTATTTCTGGTCCCTCTATACAGCTATTTACAATGAATCTGATGTGTCGGAAATCTTGGAGGATGCTTGCAAAAAATACAACAGTCAGTCGAAACTTTCGAAGAAAGCTTTTTGAAAGTTTGGGGTATAACCGTCAAAGTGGCAAAAATCAATCCTTGCCCTAGTTCTTTCTTACCCTTGCCGAGTGCATTACGCAAAAAAAGCGAAGTTATAGTGAATGTGGAAAATTCTGACGAAAAGTGCTTTCTATATTCCGTTTTAGCCGCTAAAATGAAGTGCTACGAAACCGAAGTTAAATATTACGAACCATTTTTGAATACCGTAGACCATTCCATGTTGACGTTCCCCGTGAGTCTACGGCAAATTGATTCCTTCGAACGAGTCAACAATTTGTTCCTTAACGTAATTTCTTACAAGGGATCGATAGGGTTACACCGGGTGAGAGTGAACAAAAATATGGAAGGAGAACTAATTGACCTGTTACTCATAGCCGACGAAAAAGGAAATACTCATTACTGCGCCATCCTCGATATTGATAGGGTACTCCGATTTCGAGGTGTTGGAAGTAACAGGAAATTTTACTGTCGTAACTGCTTCACTGCCTTTGGTAAAGAACAATTCATGATGGAGCACACCAGTAAATGTGTGAGATTGAATAGGGCGCAAGTACTCACTTTCTTACCACCCGGCGCTAACACGTTAAAATTCCTACACTACGATAGACGCAATCCTCATCCTTGGGTAATTTATGCAGATTTCGAATGTATGCTCAGACCCGTGCAAACTAGTAGCACCGATCCATCCTCGAGTTCGTCTACTAAAGTCAGTTTGCATTCGCCTACTAGTTTTGGCTACGTCGTTGTTGGTCCAGAAAATGAAATCGTGAGTCAAAAATTCTACCTCGGCGAAGACGCGGTGGATAAGTTTTACGAATGTATGAATATCGAAATTCTAAAGTTTGCCTCGATTATCTCACGACCGAAACATCTGATGATGACTGCCGACGATGAAATTCGGTTCTCGAAAACCGATACTTGTTACTACTGCAACAAAGTCATCATCTCCAATAAAGTGAGAGATCACTGCCACTTCACGGGAAAGTTCAGAGGTGCTTCTCACGTAAAATGCGATCTGGAGGCTAAGACAATAAATACTATCCCGGTCGTCTTCCACAACTTGGAAGGTTACGATACGCATCTACTGATTTCTGCGACAGAAAACTTCCCTTCGGGAGTAGATGTTCTTGCTAGAAACACCGAGCGTTTCATGAGTATGACCATTACGCGGTACTTTTGCTTCGATGGAAAGGACCTTTCGGTAAGGTTGCGGTTTTTAGATAGTTATAGTTTCCTATCTTCCTCGCTCGAAACTTTGGCTAAAAACCACAAGAAAGATCGACCTTTCCCCATCTTAAAAACTGCTCTCGATTCGGTAGACTGGTTCGAGCCAGAAGCGAAAAAGGAAGAAATCTTGGAATTATTGACGCAAAAAGGCCACTGCCCGTACGAGTACGTGCAGTCTATGGATGTGTTTGAGGACCAGGAAT
>JAHWFP010260820.1:45435-57289 GCA_023313725.1 Lithobius niger
TCTTTTCACTCATACATAGTTATATTATTTACGAGTGCACATTTTATGAGTGAAAAGAGAAATCTTAAACAAATCTTAGAGAAATCAGTGGAAAATATACAACACCACTTGACTTACTATTCAGAGAACTCAAGAATTCAATGATTTGGTTGTACTCTTCTTCTGTTTCCATACTGCCAAGTAGTGCACGTGAATCAAAGGTTTTGCATTGCTTCAAAGCCTCAGCCCAACTTCCTACTGCTTCATCACCTAAACGGTAGCAATGTGGCTCTAGTTTTACGAAATCATCTGGACATTCACCTTCAAAATACTTTCCATCTTAAAAAAAGAGCACAAACAATATTAAATAAAAAACTTACTGGATTTGTTAGCTAATCTTCACCCCACTCATGCTAAATGCCATAGTCAATAATCTGGCCTAATTGTGGTGACTAACGTATGTTATCGCTCTATGCCTTCTACGGCATTGCTCGGTTGGAACCACTCACGGAATGCCTGCGTTCCAATTAAGCATAACATTCTCAACGTAAGCGTTAATACTTAAATAATGGAATACCAAAAAGAAAAAATGGATTAAGCTCAAAACTGACAATGCCTGAAGACTAAACTGTTAGGGAGTGTGAGAAAATGTGAGAACACCCATTCCGAAAATCAGTACACTTAACACCGAAGTGAAACTGGCATTGTGTATTTCCAAACAGTGGATGGATTACTCAGGTGGTGATACGACTGGAAAAGGGTATCAAAATTGAAGCCGTTTAGTTACTAAATCAGTGCAACAGATTCGTCGCTAAGTAACATACACCCCTAATTTGTGGCTGAAAATTCCGAATTCTTGGTTAAAAAAATGTGTATTTGTTGAAATAATTCAGAACACTTCTACATTAGTTGTCAACTAACTATAGAAAGCAGAACGTCACGAAGTATTTGTATAAATCTGCTGCAAATAAAAGAACATTGCATTTCAGGGCAGTAGTTAGACGTGTTTGAGAGCACGAAGTGTGTGGTTGTCAATTACAGTATGGATTTTCTCACATGTCCTATTACTAATTGTGTTACTAGCAAACAGTTAAAGCAAACAGTTACTAGCAAACCACCCCCCCCCCCCTCCAAAAAAAATCAGAACATTAGTGTAAAACGAATGTACTTAAAAATTCAATTCCTTAATCAATATGAGTCGTTGCTAAACCAACAAAAACTTACTGGGGTATTTTAGTCTCTAAATGCCAGAAATAATTAATCAAAAAGTGTTTAATTGAAACACTCAGAAACATTTCAGAATTGAAAATAATTTGCGGACTAAATTATGTTGACACAGAAGATGCTTCCGGATGATGCTTTATATCATCACAATCGAGTTAAATTTTCTACTCATTATTTTGGAGTCTTGGCCACCTAAACAAACAACAATAAGACAGAGCATACACTATAAAGTGAAAAATGAAGATATAAAACCATATTTACAATAAAATACAGAGAAAAAAGACAAACACACCAGGAGAACATTGAGTGTCAGCCTGCCACTATGTTGGATGACGTCATAAAGCTACAGAACATTAACTGAGAGATTATTGTACAAATTTACCCGAGATTGCATAACTGGAAGGTTTTTAACAGTATTTATTGCACTATTTTTTTACAGTAATTGAATAGATCTTCAGACCACATCTGAAAGTTTCAATACCTGCTTTGTTTCAATAATTGTGCTAATATTAATAATACATGCTTAGTGAATTTTTCATGCTTTACCACAGCATAGCATTTTTCATCTTTTATTAAGGCCAGCTCATGATCGTGCTTCCTTTTGCCAAGGGCTCGAAAACGCTGGTCAGTAATGTCACTGGTCTCGAGCACTTGGCAAAAGGAACCACGATCATAGGCTGTCCTTAAAAAAGACAAATGCTACACTGAGGTAAAGTATGCAGAATCCACTTAGCGTTTAATAAATGTTAACACAGCTCAAATTTTGTACAAGGAAATGCTGGAAAAAAAATACGTTCGGCAGGTAGTCTTATTCAAGAACCGTAAAGAAATAAGACGAAGCATTTATAGCATTTATTTAAGCATTTATTTTGTTGATTTAACCCCGAACAGTTTGGATTCTTACCAGGTCGTTCAACTACGTTACAATTGCTACTTAGTCTTGACAACAATATTGTTTATTGTTAAAAGCTTTTGAATCTGTGGTTCATTCTAAGTTACTTTTCAAACTTCAGCAATCTGGTTTCGGCGGCCGTCTCATTAATTGGATTTCGTCCTTCATTGAAGGCAAATGGTCATTGAAGGTCTGAGTTGGTAACTCGGTTTCCTCTCTACTACCAATCATTTGTGTGTTCCTCAGAACTCTATCCCGGACCCACTCCTTTTTGTAATATACTAAAATGATTTTACTAGTTGCAAAGCATCGACTGCCTTCTCGAAGTTTGCTGATGACCTAAAGCTTGACTCACCGATTATCAGTGACAGCGATTGTGACTCGTTTTCATAAAAAACTGCATCGGTAGACAGATGGTCTACAGAATAGCAGCTTCCGATCTCAATTCCCGAATGCCAAACTATGCATAGTTTGGCATTTGGGAAGAATGAATCAAAACAGAACCTATTCATTAGACATGCACGTTCTACCAAATATTGATGTACTTAAAGATTTGGGAGTCTGGTTCTGTAGTGACCTTAAGTTTGGTCTCTACTGTCCCAAAATAGCCGCGGCTGTATTTAAACGCCTAGCAATTGTAAAACGTTGCTTTTCAGCCAGGGACCTAAAGATAAAAGTTTGGGCATTTAAGGTCTTTGTCCGTCCGATATTGGAGTATGCCAGCCCAGTTTGGTCACCTTTCCTTTTGCAAGATATTGACCGGATTGAGACCATTCAACGTATGTTTATGAAGTCACTTCCTGGATTTTGAAACGTCCCTTATATTGAGCGCCTTTGAATAACAGGTTTTGAATTACTTGAGCTTAGGCACCTCAAGACTATATGATCATTACGTACAAAATTATGCACGAGCACCATTCATTGGCACTTACATATTTGAAAATACAAATATTGCTCGAGGCCATTTACTGAAGCTAAATCGACAATCGCACGATCAAATATCCGAAGTAAATTTTTCTCATTGATTGTAATTGAGCCATGGAACTCACCACCAGAATCAGCAATATCATCAAATACTGTTCAGGGTTTCCACAGAATTTTAAATACACAGAATGTTGTAAGATTTTTACGTCGTAGGCCTGAGTGGTTCTAAAATGCATTTCGGGTCACTAAATTTACATGCCTTTCCACTGGGCAACGTATCTTTGCTCTGTCTTTTTACTCTTTATTTGTTATTTATTTTTATTTTTTGTTTTGATTTTGTTTTCTCATGCTGTTTTTAGGATTTTGATAGGCTTTTTAATTAATGATATGATACCACAAACAAATTGGTTTTTAATAATTTTTGTATTGAATAACGTTTAGTCTTTATTTGTCGCGTTAATGTAAGCGATTTTTGTTTAGGCTGGCTGTTAGTGACTGTTCGGTCCTTGCTTGTCCTGTTGCTCAAGCAACAAAGCCTATATTATTATTATTATCTCTCCTCGTTAAAAAGATTCAATTTATGCTTGGTTGGTTGGTTGGTTGGTTAGGTGCTTGGGGTAGTTCGTCTTCTCCTCTAGAAGTAGATGGCTACAAATATGAGAAGTTTCTCAAAAGTAAGTAAATTAACCCGTTTTTTTGTGTAGGCGTATTTTCAAAGTCCGAGCCGGGTCCTAAATGACCGAAATTAACGAAAATGACCATTTGCAACAATCAGCAACAATCACCCAACAATGCCTCAACAATACATGACGTGATGATTGTTGCCACATTTTTTTCGTGGAAGCCTCGAAGCCGTTCAGAACGTCCATCAACAATGGTCTGGAGTCCACGGACCAACGAGGAGCGAGTTACTAAATTGTTGTCCAGTAAAGACGCGTAGCTTTTCGCAGTACTATTTTATTATCCCTTTTAAAATTGTAGTCATTCACCGATTCTATAATAACGGATAAATCTAGAACAAGAGAATAATCGTTTAGCAGCAACCCAAAGACAGAAAAATATTAAATGCTAAATACTAAATTACGTATAGAAAATGTATTGATACCAGAAAGGGGTGCCAGGAATACTTTCACGTGTGCGTTTGTATAATTTTAAACAACAATATTGGAGCATTAGTTTTTACATAAGTCCATCAGCAAGTTCCCTCCTTATTTGTGCTAAAACACGAGCAGCTTTGGATAAGAGTTAGGGCGCGTTTACGCCGCGACTCGCCTTTGCATTCTCGCAGCTAGAACTCAATTGCGATAGCAAAAGTGACATGGCCATGGTAAGAACGCTAAATGGATTAGCTAAATCCGACATCGTTTGAGTAAATACTTGCAGTCTTATAATCCGTGCCAATAATATAAAGAATTCCTCATGACAAAACAATTTTCCCAAACGCTTCTGAACTCATGTTATTTGCTGTATTCGTTGTGAGGCGGCAGACATAAAACCACCGCCATGTTGGAATTTGAGATGATTTCTAGCTTCTAGCTGCGAGAATGCAAAAGCGAGTGGTTGCGTAAACGTGCCCTTAGTGTTTTGTGTAGGCCTAATTTGCATTCAAGCCGTAGCGTTTTCCCTTGATTTCTGCAGCTGTTTTCGCCAAGTGATTTTTGGTTCTTGGTGGTTACATTGATTTAGTCACGTTCCTGAAGAAATGTTTGCGATGATTGAGTGAGTGAAGCGAACGAAAATCATCGTTTGCCATGAGAAACAGTAGTAAGCTCAATATTTATACTGTAGTGCAAATGAACGACTTTCTATGTTGGATAAATGATCATTGGAACCGTGGCGTTTTCACTTGATATCTGCAGCTGTTTCACCAAGTGAGGGGTCATCAGAAAGTGAAATGATAAGGAACTGATGGAAAAAGCTTCACTGAGCAGGACGTAAAGAAAAAAAAATCTTAAAAAAGTCAAACAAAAAAGCCCATGTAAAGTGTAGTACTAACACAAATTACATGTGATGTGAGGTTCTCGGTGTTACAATGATTCAGTCACGTTTCTGAGGAAATGTGCGCGCTGATTGAATGAGCGAAGCGAACGAAAATCAGCGTTTGTCATCAGAAATGCACTTTTCCCTAAATACAGTAACTAAGTAGTAGGGTAGGGTGCGGGAAAATCATCGTTTGTCATCAGAACAGCACTTTTTCCTAAATACAGTAATTAAGTAGTAGGGTAGGTTGCGCTGATTGAGTGAGCAAAGCGAACGAAAATCAGCGTTTCTCATCAGAGACAGCACTTTTTCTTAAACACTCTTAGTAAGTTGTAAGCTAAATATTTATCTTGTAGTGGAAAAATGCGCACATTATTTGGATCACTTCCTTGAACAAGAGTTTAATACTTTTTTGCTGGGAGTGTCTGTCAGCACCATATGAGTTTCAACAAGAAATCTCCTCGAGCGCAGCGAGACACGGCTGAATGAGCGGCGGAATTACGTGGGTGTACCCTCTCTCCTCGTTAAAAAGATTCAATTTATGCTTGGTTGGTTGGTTGGTTGGGTGCTTAGGGTAGTTCGTCGTTCTCCTCTGGAAGTAGAAGGCTACAAATATGAGAAGTTTCTCAAAAGAAAGCAAATTAACCCGTTCTTTGTGTAGGCGTATTTTAAAAGTCCGAGCTGGGTCCTAAATGACCGAAATTAACGAAAAATTACCATTTGCAACAATCAACAACAATCACCCAACAATGCCTCAACAATACATGACGTCATGATTGTAGCCACATTTCTTTCGTGGACTCGAAGCCGTTCGGAACGTCCATCAACAATGGACTATGGCAACCGACGAACGTGGAACGAGTCAATAACTTGTTCTCAGTAATAATCAGCAAACACGCGCAGCTTTGCGTAGCACATTATATTTTAAAAATTGGAGTCATTCATCTCATCGAGTCTATAGTATACGGACAAATCCAGGACAAGAGAATAATCGTTTGGCCGTAACACAAAGACAGAAAAAGATTTAATGCTAAATACTAAGTTACGTGTAGAAAATATATTGACACCAGAAAAAGGTGCCAAGAATATTGTTACGTGTGCATCTGTATCATTTCAAACAGCAATATTCGAGCATTAGTGTTTACATAAAGTCATCAGCCGGTACCCTCCTTATTTGTGCTAAAGCATAAAAAGCTTTTATTATTTGGCTACGAGTTAGTGTCTTGTGTAGGCCTAACTTACATACATACCGTGTCGTTTTCACTTGACGCTCTTCTGCTGTTTCGCCAAGTGAGGGATCATCAGGAAGTGATAAGACGCTTATGGAAAAATTTGTACTGAGCAGGACGTAAAAAAAAATTCTTCCAATAAATGAAACGTCTAACACAAATTACAAGTGATGTGTGGTTCTGGGTTGTTACATGGATTCAGTCACGTTTCTGAAGAAATGTTTGCGCTGATTGAGTGAGCGAAGCGAACGAAAATCAGCGTTTGTCATCAGAAACAGCCTTTTTTCCTAAATACATTTATTAAGTACTAGGCTAAATAGTTAATTAGTAGTGAAAATGAATCTGTTGAATCTTGAGAAAAGAAAAGAGTAGGCGCAGTAACCGTTTGTTAACGAATTGAACCCTTACGAAAAAAGCGTACTTCTGATTATTTGCTTGGTCATTTGACTGTTTGTTTTTGATGTGGAATTATCCGTCTTTGCATAAGTAAGAAATCTCCTCGAGCGTAGCGAGACGCGGTGGAATGAGCAAGCGAAGCGAGCGACTCCGCTAGTCTCTCCTCATTTAAAAGATTCAATTTATGCTTGGTTGGATGGTTGGTTGGGTGCTTGGGGTAGTTCGTCTTCTCCTCTGGAAGTAAAAGGCTACAAATATGAGAAGTTTGTCAAAAGAAAGCAAATTAATCCGTTCTTTGTGTAGGCGTATTTTCAAAGTCCGAGCTGGGTCCTAAATGACCGAAATTAACGAAAAATGACCATTTGCAACAATCGGCAACAATCACCCAACAATGCCTCAACAATACATGACGTCATGATTGTTGCCACATTTTTTTTTCGAAGCCGTCCAGAACGTCCATTAACAATGGTTTGGCGTCCACGGACCAACGAGGAGCGAGCTACTAAATTGTTGTCCAGTAAAGACGCGTAGCTTTTCGCAGTACTATTTTATTATCCGTTTTAAAATTGGACTCATTCACCGATTCTATACGGACAAATCTAGAGAATAATCGTTTAGCAGCAACACTAAGACAGAAAAAGATTAAATGCTAAATACTAAATTACGCATAGAAAATATATTGACACCAGAAAGAGGTGCCAGGAATACTTTCACGTGTGCGTTTGTATCATTTTAAACAACAATATTCGAGCATTAGTTTTTACGTAAGGCCATCAGCCAGTTTCTCTTTATTTGTGCTAAAACACGAGCAGCTTTGGATAAGAGTTAGTTGCTTGTGAGGGCCTAATTTGCATTCAAGCCGTGGCGTTTTCACTTGGTTTCTGCAGCTGTTTTCGCCTAGTCATGTGTGGTTGTTGGTGGTTACATTGATTTAGTCACGTTCCTGCAGAAATGTTTGCGATGATTGAGTGAGCGAAGCAAACGAAAATCTTCGTTTGTCATCAGAAACAATAGTAAGCTAAATATTTATACTGTAGTGCAAATGAACGACTTTCTATGTTGGATAAATGATCATTGGAACCGTGGCGTTTTCACTTGATTTCTGCAGCTGTTTCACCTAGTGAGGGGTCATCAGAAAGTGAAGTGATAAGGAGCCAATGGGAAAATCTTCACTGAGCAGGACGTAAAGAAAAAAATCTTAAAAAAGTGAAACAAAAAAGCCCATGTAAAGTGTAGTACTAACACAAATTACATGTGATGTGAGGTTCTCGGTGTTACAATGATTCAGTCACGTTTCTGAGGAAATGTGTGCGCTGATTGAGTGAGCGAATCGAACGATGATCAGCATTTGCCATTAGAACAACACTTTTTCCTAAATACAGTAAATAAGTAGTAGGGTAGGTTGCGCTGATTGAGTGAGCGAAGCGAACGAAAATCAGCGTTTGCCATCGGAACAGCACTTTTTCAGTAAGTTGTAGGCTAAATATTAATCCTGTATTGGAAAAATGCGCACATTATTTGGATCAATTCCTTGAACATATGTTTGATAATATTTGCAGGGAATGTCTGTCAGCACCATAAATGAGTTTCAACAAGAAATCTTCTCGAGCGCAGCGAGACGCGGCGGCAGCGGCGGTACTATTTTATTACCCGTTTTAAACTTGGAATTATTCATTGAAATTTTTTTACTGACAAATCCAGGACAAGAGGATAATTGTTTAGCAGTAACACAAAGACAGAAAAAAATTAAATACTAAATACTAAATTACGTGTAGAAAATATATTTTCACCAGTAAAGGGTGCTAAAAATATTATTACGTCTTCATCTGTAACATTTCAAGCAGCAATATTCGAGCGTTAGTGTTTACGTAACGGTTAGCCGGTTCCTTCTTTATTTGTGCTAAAATACGAGTAGGTTTGGATAAGAACTATTGTGTTATGTAGGCCTAAGTTGCGTTCAAACCGTGGCGTTGTCGCTTGACGTTCTGCAGTTGTCTCGCCAAGTGATGGGTCATCAGAAAGAGACGTGACAAGGAGCCAATGTAAAAAGCTGTACTGTGCATGACGTAAAGAAAAAATTTCTTAAAATAAGTGAAACAAGAAAACCCATGTAAAGCGTTGTGCTACCAAAAATTTCAAGTGATGTGTGGTTCTTAGTTGTTATATTGATTCCAGTCACGATTCTGAGGTAAAGTTTGCGCTGATTGAGTGAGCGAAGCGAACGAAATCAGCGTTCGTCATTGGAAACAGCGTTCGTTATTGGAAACAGCACTTTTTCCTAAATACATTTAATAAGTAATATAGGCTAAATATTTATTTATAGTGAAAATGATCGACTTTCTACGTTGGATAAAAGGTCATAGGCCCCAGCCCAAAAGTTCAACAGGTATTGATACTGAATGATAACATTACAACTCTGGAATGACATTATTTGACACTTTTTAGTTTTGTTTAAACTAAAAACCGTGGCGTGTTCTGTTGATGTGTGGTTCATGGTGGTCGGCTGTGGTGGTGGTCACGTTTCTGAGGTTGCGATGATTGAGTGAGCGAAGCGAACGAAATCAGCGTTCGTCATCGGAAACAGCACTTTTTCTTAAACACTTTTAGTAAGTCGTAGGATAAATATTTATTCAGTAGTGGAAATGATCGACTTTCTTCGTTAGATAAAAGAAACTACGTGAAACACTACTGCTACATTGAACTTAATTGACCATTTTTAGTTTGTTTATCATTTGTATTATGAACTGGCTCACTAATTAAAACGCGTACATTATTCGGATCACTTCCTTAAACATTTGTTTATTTGATAATTTTTGCTGGCAATATCTGTCAGCACCATGTGAGAGGCAACAAGAATTCTCCTCAAGCGCAGCGAGACGCGGCGGAATGACCGAGCGACTCCGCTAGTCTCTCCTCGTTAAAAAGATGTGGTTTTATGCTTGGTTGGTTGGGTGCTTGGTTGGTTGTTTGGTTGGGGATGATCATCTTCTCCTCTAGAAGTAGAAGGCTACAAATATGAGAAGTTTGTCAAAAGAAAGCAAATTAACCCGTTCGTTGTGTAGGCGTATTTGTAAAGTCCGAGCTGGGTCCTAAATGACCGAAATTAACGAAAAATGACCATTTGCAACAATCGGCTACAATCACCCAACAATGCCTCAACAATACATGATGTCATGATTGTTGCCCAATTTTTTTCTGGAACGCCCATCAACAATAGTCTAGCGTCAACAGACCAACGAGGAGCGAGTCACTAAATTGTTGTTCTTAGTAACAATCAGTAAAGACGCGTAGCTTTTCGCAGTACTATTTTATTATCCGTTTTAAAATTGGAGCTATTCACCGATTTTATAATAACGGACAAATCTAGGACAAGAGAATAACTGTTTAGCAGCAACACAAAGACAGAAAAAGATTAAATGCTAAATACTAAATTACGTATAGAAAATATATTGACACCAGAAAGGGTGCCAGGAATACTTTTACGTGTGCGTTTGTATAATTTTAAACAACAATATTCGAGCATTAGTTTTTACGTAAGGCCATCAGCCAGTTCCCTCCATATTTGTGCTAAAACACGAGCAGCTTTGGATAAGAGTTAGTGTCTTGTGTAGGCCTAATTTGCATTCAAGCCGTGGCGTTTTCACTTGATTTCTGCAGCTGTTTACGCCAAGTCATGTGTGGTTCTTGGTGGTTACATTGATTTAGTGACGTTCCTGAAGAAATGTTTGCGATGATTGAGTGAGCGAAGCGAACAAAAATCATCGGTTGACATCAGAAACAGTAGTAAGCTAAATATTTATACTGTAGCGCAAATGAACTACTTTCAATGTTGGATGAAAAATCATTGGAACCGTGGCGTTTTCACTTGATTTCTGCAGCTGTTTCACCAAGTGAGGGGTCATCAGAAAGTGAAATGATAAGAAACCGATGGAAACATTTTCGCTGAGCAGGACGTAAAGAAAAAAAATCTTAAAAAGTGAAACAAAAAAACCCATGTAAAGTGTAGTACTAACACAAATTACATGTGATGTGAGGTTCTCGGTGTTACAATGATAAAGTCACGTTTCTGAGGAAATGTGTGCGCTGATTGAATGAGCGAAGCGAACGAAAATCAGCGTTTGTCATCAGAAATGCACTTTTCCCTAAATACAGTAACTAAGTAGCAGGGTAGGGTGCGGGAAAATCATCGTTTGTCATCAGAACAGCACTTTTTCCTCATTACGAGGTATTTAAGAACTGTTTACCCCAAACCTGGGGGGGGGGCTGTAACTAAAGACTGGTGCATTTCCGGACCCATGTTTATAGGATTTTTTCTTCTTATCTTTGATCACACAGCGGACCCTCAAAATATTTGACACCAATTTCCGAACACCTTGTATATGTAGATATATATGTACCTCTTCTCCTCTTGAAGTAGGAGGACTAAAAATATGAGAAAGGTGTCAAAAGACAGGAAATTAATCCGGATTTTGCGTTGGCGTATTTTCATAGTTCTAGGTAAACTTTTTCCCCTCGAAAAAAGCGAAACACCCCTTTGGACCATTGTTGAAATGAACTTTTCGAAGTTGATTGTTAGTTTCGGAATCCTGCTGTGCGGATGGTCCACAATTGTTGCGCCACGTAGGAGGCGCGTGGCCCAGTAGTGTTGTCAGTAGGATTACGGCTGGCAATGCTAAGAGCCGTAATTCAAGAATGAGGCACGTGCAGCTCGCTAAGGGACGACTGTTGGAGTTGCATTTTGGAAATTTCAAATGCAAACTACCTCTTTAGCCTTACATTTAAAAGAAATTACGTAAAGCTACGAAAAGACTAATGGTAAATTAAGCCTATTTCAACAAAATATATTGATAAAAAAATGGTAAAAAATGCTTCCACGTTTGCATTTGTAAAACATCGACGTTCGATCAATAATGTGCTATTAGCTGGTGCTCTACTCAGCCATAGTCCAGCCTAATAGCGATAAAAACCAATAATTTCTAAGTACGATTTCGCCTTGCACGAAATCTTTTATATTAGCCAAAAATTATAGGGTACATGTGGTTGCTGTTAACAAAGCATCACACGTACTTAGCGGGAAAGGAGATGGGTTTTAAGTAAAAATTCTTAAAATTTGTGAAACAAGGAAACCCATGTAAAGTCTGCAAAATTTATTTGAATAAAAAATAATCTATACCAAGAGCGGCACAAGAGTATGAATGAAAAAAATAACCAAGCATTTTAGTTCAAGCAT
>JAHWFP010260820.1:67289-84395 GCA_023313725.1 Lithobius niger
TGCATAGCAAACATAAAATTTATGGCATGATAGTCTTTAAACTTTCCGTGCAGGCCCCAACCTTTCTTACACACTTGTGCACCGAGTTTTAACTTTTGAACAAACTTTTTGTGAAGATTGCATTATGGGCTAAGCAGCAACTAACTGATGTTTAGTAATATCCTTCTGTACATACAACTTCAGGTACATAGAACTTATCAATTATAGCAGCTATGAAATCCCAATTTGCAGTGAGCTTTTGAATGTGATTGCTCAAAGAGTTTACATAGTTGGTGTGCTAGAAAGTTACAACTTATCCTTTAAGAAATGGACATGCTATTCTGTCGTGTTGCGTGACCAGTTTTAAGGTCAGAGGCCTTAAATTTATTAAGTAATCATACTTTGGTTCTGAATATAAGCTTTGCTTGAAAAACTAACCATTCCGTTTGCTCACCAATATTCTGGAAGTTCTGTCCCTCGACAATGGTTAATTTCATTGTCTGTAGCAATAGTTTTGTATGAGACCAAATATTGTTTGTTCAGTAGCAATCTAGATCTTTGTGCAGTTTATATTGTTTTTTCTCTCTGAGCATCGAAAAAGCATGTAAGCTACATGCTACTGAACCATCCAGAGACAAAGGTGGCAAACTTTACAGTAGGTGAATTGATTGGCCTGAAATTAAATTAAAAAACACTACCTGCGTCTTCTGGTATTTCTATTGCATCTGTTCCCGGCTCGTCAGCATCTTTATAAATATATATAAAATAGTATTAGTTAGCAGACGTATAGCATGCATTGAAACATAATATGCCATATGACTTGTGCTTTAGAGAATAAATAAAACGTGCAATTAGCATAAGCCAGCACTTCACTTCTTTTTTTTTACTTAAAAAATAAAATTATCCTATCAGATATACTTACGTATTGAGTATCGACATAATGCAATATAAACCTGAAGTACATTAGCCTGTAGTATATAGTTTGATTTTTTTGAGAATTCTTCTATTGAACATAATACATTAAATACTTATATTCTGTTTCTAACAGTAGAAAAGTATAGGAGACTGAGTTAGTTAATTTTTTTCTTTTAATTGCTAAAATTATACATTTTCAAATACAAATTACATCTATGCGAGCATCAGGTAAGATGAGAGTATAATAACACAAAAGGGTAAGTGTCAACTTTCTGTCAAAGACTTCTGTAAAACCTGGAACTGCAGGTTAGTTGACTGAACATAATATTTTATTACAGAAAAGTAATGAGGCCTACAAAGGAATTAATACACTAAGTTATGGTTATCAGGAAGTAGGACAGGGGAAATCGATATTTTGTAAGACACAGTTACACACACACGGGGAGGAATCCAGTATGGATGCATTAGTACTGTGGCCCAACCTTGAACCACGTCATATGAGACGTGTTGCTCCCAAATAAAGATCGCTATCTTGAATCACAAAAAAGAGGATGCAGAGGGTTTCTATGATGGGAACCATCTTGAATGAGTTCAATCTTACCTAATTGATATGAACGTGGTGGACCTATACTGTTCGCTAGGAAAGAAGATTTTCCTTATATGGTCATTTTTTCACTACGAATCTTTCAAAGAGAGTGTCTTGCCTCTATGCTCTAGTACTATGTCGTCATGACTACATAGTAACGGCATGGCAACGCTATTTGACCAACAACATCGGTGTTGCTTTCCGATCAAGTTCGTGTCAGCAAGAAAGGATAAACAATACATAGTCAAGCTAGAGGTCAAGCTGAAAAATTTGCAACATTTTTCAGTATTTCAAGAGTCAAGGGGTTGCTATTTACGTTTTGCTGAGTAGCACTGCATCAGCAACATTAACAGTCCAAAGAATTACCAACTCCCACAAGTTAGGCTTTTCAACAATCGACCCCATCACAGAAGCTGCTGCTGATCCTTCATTCACCTCTTCAGGAAAGAAATGGCCCGACCCCACGCTGATCACCGACTGGACGAGTTCGAAATGTCTGTTTTCAGAGCTACTGTAAGTGAAATTCACCAAACAAGCAATTATGCAACCATAGATTCGATTCATTCTAAACTTGTTGCCAAGACCGGAAGACATCTCTCCGTCGTATTCTGCATATTAAGGTAAAAATGAAGTATGGCAAGATAGACGCACGTATATTTTATATTGAATGGCCCAATATTGTTTCATATCTTCATTGTTTTTTACGCAAAACAAGTGAGGTACACTGGTACAGGCATCAAGAAGGCCGCCTATATGTCTTGATGAACCGTGAGTAAATGCCCACCATGGTAGCAGGAGCCTAAAGAAAACAACTAAGAGCGTGTCTCGATAACTTCCACTCCGGTGTTAAGTCACGAGTGGCTTCAGTGGAGTACAAATTTGTTAAAAGAGGTTGCTACCTGCAAGAGATGATTAGAGGTGTGTGTCACGTTCTCAAGGCTAATTTTCGGTCCTTTGTTTTTAAACAATAAGTGTTTAACATGGAAACAATACCAAAGTAATATTAAAAAAAACTATACAAACAGACAATCAGTTGTTCGTAAGCTGCTCTAGCCAACAATATAATAGAGCATTGCTTTCGTAGCACACGTCTGCTTCGTATGCTAAGTTTCAGTTTCGATTTTGCACAATGGCGCAGGTGCAGTATTGTTGCTCCGTCTGGCGTTAGCACATCGTACTAAATTTAGCACTCCTTACATAGACCAGCCACACACGCTCCTAGTTGTTTTCTATAGGCTCCTGATGGTAGAGAGAAATAATGTCATAATGATGATTAAAAAATTTGTGGAATTTTGATTCAAACGGGAAAACGAAAGAGTCTTATTTTGTGTTATTCTGGGCTCAGCATAGGATTCATAAAGAATGCCAAGACGTTATTTCGCTCCACAACCAAATCTACGGATTACCACAACGAAATGAACGGTGACTATTCAAGGAATGGTTTGAAGATAAACTGCTACCAAATAAGCCTTCTTATAATAATAATAATAATAATAATAGCAGTTTCACCCGCTAATGGGTGTGGTAACGGAAGGGATTGCCCACTTACACCGTCCCAATGATAATCGTTTTAATAATAATAATAATAATAATAATATTTGTTGCGATAGCAACGCGTCACGCAAGGACCGGAGGGTCACAATTAAATATAAGTACAGTGTACAATATATGGCCAATGAATAGTGATGGTAAGAGGTTTGGGGGACATGAATGCCTTACCACCAAGGTTAGACCTGCCAGGGATTCAAAGTCCCTGATGGCATCGCCAAACGTGCAAGACATGGGAAGGATGAGAAAAGTGATAAAAGGCCCAAAAAGAAGCTGTACAATTAAAGTAAAAACATTGCTAAAATATTGCAAGATATGCACGGTGAATACTAAAAACGAAGCACCCAGAGTGGGGTTTGTCAACACTTAAAAAAATTTTAAAAAAATACATTATTCTTCTTTCATTTTCCTTGCCTCAGGAAATCACGGTAATGGACGCCTTAAAAAATGCTAAGATCTTAATTTTTAAGTTTTTAGTAGGTGCGTCGTAAAAATTTTGAAAGATTAATTTTACGGATCGCTCGTTTAAAGGATGACACTGTCATCAAAGAGATGACAGTATTAGGTAAGGAATTTCAGCAGTCAACAACCCTATTAGCAAAGAAGAACTTCCTACAATCGGTCCTGGAAGATTGCTTTTGCAATATCAGATGGTGCCCACGAGTATGGGTGGTTAGAGAAAATGAAATAAATGGTAGAAAAATTGGAAGTTGGTCTTTAACAATTTGAAAGGTGAGTGCAAGGTCATATCTGAGGCTGCGCAATTCGAATGGCTCCAGTCCCGTTCTACGAAGCCTGTCACCAGCCGATAATGAACGGTATGGAACGGAGCTCAGGTATGGAACGAGTAAAAGTACGCTGCACTGATTCCAGCAAGTCGATGTCCCTCAATAGGTGCGGTGACCAAACGGGGCTGGCATACTCCAATAGTGGTCTCACGTAGACTTTAAATGCCCACACTTTCGTATTGGTGTTAGTTTTGCCAAAGCACCTGTTAACAATAAATAAACGTCGGAAGGCATCTAGTAATTTTAGAGCAATGCCCTGAGAACTTAGGATTGGAATTTAACAGGACACCCAAGTCATTACTGAGTGCTTTTCCTCGATCTTGAATCCGTCAATAAAATAGTTTGGCGACCCAATATCGGCCCCGATAACCATCGAATGACATTTGGGCAACGAAAGAGGCAGTTGCCATTCCTTGGACCACTGTGCAACATTGTTGACAACAGCAACGAGGTTTGCCCGGTCATTACATGAAATCAATTCGTTTCCAGCCTTCAGATAATCTGCAAATTTAAAGTTCAAAGTTCCAACGTTCGTGTTGTCTTGTAGTAAGTCACGAACAAATAGAATGAAAAGAAGGGGGCCTAGCACCGAGCCCTGCAGTACACCACTTGTGGTTGGCAGCTAATCTGAGTAGGTAGAATTGACTTTAACCCTCTGTTTACGATTACAGAGGAATGCCCTAATCCAGTTCAGCCTTTTGCCGTTAATACCAAGGTGGATAAGTTTAGAGATTAACTTAGAATGCACTACAGAGTCAAAGGCTCTTTGAAAATCAAAATAGATTACTTCAGATGGCACACCCAGATCAACCGCCGAGGTCCACCTGTCCAATATCGACAGGAGTTGCATTGTGGTCAACCTCTGCGGCAGAAAGCCAAACTGGTTATGGTCAAGAAGATCAGGGTTTTGGCAGTGTTGTAGAATGTGGTTTCGTATAATAGATTCCATAAATTTGCTAACAACAGATGTTAAGGCAATTGGTCTATAATTAGTAGGTAGGGTTGCATTTCCCTTTTTAAAAATGGGTATAATGTTTGCCTCGGACCAAGTTTTAGGTAATTGGCCTGTACTGAAGGAAACTGTAAAAATGATCGAAAGGGCTGGAGCAATTTCTGCGGCTACTTCTTTATAGAAGAAAGATGAGTAGCCGTCAGGGCCCATTGCCTTACTCGCTTTCATTTTCGCCAATGTAGCAAAAATCTCAGGAAAAGAGAAACTTATATTATCGTTGTTGATATTGCTGGGCGAAATCTTGCCATGATACACAGGTTCAACCTGGTTATCAATAGTCCCCAATTGGGTAAAGTTCTCGTTAAGCCCATTGCACGCTCTAAGTCACCTGTTAAAAGGAGGTTATTTACCAAAATAGGTAGTAAGTGTCTTGTTGATCCTGTCATAACTCTAAAGTGTCTAAACAAGGAGTGCATAGTTCCCTCTCGGAGAACCGATTTAGCTAATTCAGAATGCCAGGTGGTATCAAAGTGGTATATTTCCGGCTACAGGCTTCATAGTCATTTTGTAGATCAGTGGTTTTGCTTAGCTTTAGTAAGCGCTATAGTTTTAATTTCTGTTGCCCAACTTTGCGTATGTTTCTTGGAAGTATATGCTTAGTGGTCGGTTTATTCCCAGGGATAATTAATTCTTTAATTATCATGGATAATGCAACTTATCATTCAGTTGAATTGGAAATAGTAAAAAAAAAACCGATCTGCTTGACTGGTTGGGTCAACACGAAATTTCACATCCTGCTAAAATGTTGCTAGGTCAAGCTACGCAAGTCCAGTAAGAAAAACTACATGAATGAAAATACAGCAGTAGCACATGGTGACATTGTATTACGATTACCAGCCTTTCACTGCGACCTCAAATCTATCAAATTCATTGGGCACAGGTGATGGAGGACGTTTGCAACATAACAAATCATTTAAACTAGAAAAAAATCACTACAACCGTGATTCAAGCAGTTTCGCCAAACAATTGGAGAAAAAGCTGTGACCACATCGTGCAAATAAAAAAAAAGTTCTGGGAATCCGATCACTTGGTCGAGGAATGAGTGGAACCGCTTGTCATTTCGATGGCAGATGGAGACAGTGATGAAAAAACTGATGAAGAAAAGGTTTTCATACTTCGTAGTATTTCCTTTGACTTGAGAAATGTAACCTCCAAAAACCAAACTCCTGGCTCGGTGTTCACATTAGTTATGCGTTCTTTTTGGAATTACACCCTAAAACGATGGACAACAAATGTCGAAAAGAGATTTATATTGCTTGTTTGTTATTAGTAAAACAAAAGTCATTACCCGATTTAAAAATGTATAGAAAAATGTAAACGGCTATAAGCATATCAGTATTTTAGGAGCACAAGTATATTCATAGCTCAATAAAAAATATAATATCAAAAGGTTTTGTGCATTCGTATGCCTTATATGATGGAAGCCTTGTGCAAGGATCATGGGTAAATTTTTTAAAAGCAGGAAAGGGGAGGGCATTCTCCTTACGAAATGTAGCTTGCTTGTGCCCGCAAATTGCCCAATATGGTAAAACAAAATATGAGTCAATTAGCATACAAAAAAGTTATTACAATTTCTCGAAAAAAAACCTAAAGTAATGGTGAAAAAGAAAGGTGTACACCATAGAAATGTTATTTAATCTTGGTGACCATATTGCTGGCTGAACAAATAATTGAGGAATTGCAATAACCTACCCATTCCCCTCTCTCCGTGTAATTACCCCGACGCCAGTTACTTGTCAAGAAGTGGTCAATTTAACATTAATACTGGCTAGAACCATAGGATTAAAGGTAAATGTGTTCCGATTGGCTTTCATGTAAAGCTCTGTTTTACAACATTAGTTCAGATGCGTGAAAATGTTACAAAGGCATTATTTTTTTATATTTTTTCCCTTGTGAGAAACGGTTTGTACATTCACTTTAACTTATGTAAATGTTGCAAAAGCTACTTCGCTCAGGATGCTTGAAATATTGAGATATGTCTTAAGCTGGAAAGAGTGCATTATTCCAGTCCATGCCAAACTTTCGAATTCACCATACCCACTCCCTATCTGGCGAAATTGGAGTCAAGGAGTAATTAGCAAAATTGGCGAAATTAGAGTACCTAGCCTAAGCTAACAACACAACCACAACACATAAACATAATAAAATACTGCATTCGCAACACCTCTGGGTGCTGTATAATACATTATTTTATTGCGCTTATTTGTTGTGGATTTCTAATCCTAGGTTAGGTTAGGAAAGTCAGGTGCCTTGGCGCTAGTTTCACCAGGCAGTATGTGAGTCATGCGGGAACGAATTTCACCGGGTCTTATCGTGCAGGACATTTGCTCACAATGTGTTTGTACGTTATTCTACAAGGCCTTTGTTTAACAAAATGCAGAATTATTCGGGTCTTGCGTTCGAGTCTAGAATAACTTACAATAGGTGAAACGATAGTATGCGAATACTAGGGAAAAAAGCGTCAGCTTAACAATGACAAGAGAAACGGTGGTTCATCCCACTCAAGTGTTGAGTTTATCTCTTAGTTTCAAGCTCATAATACGAAGTGCACAGCTAAGGAAAGCTTTAAATTTCCAGCTATGAAAATTCATGAGTGTGGTCAGAAGCAATGCTTATAGGTGCCAGAATATAGCACAAAAAATGGCCAAACCTAGAAGTAATTAGTACAAAGATGAAACCAACGGCATTTGACTTTGAAAACCGCCATTAATAACACATTAAAAGTCTACCAAAATATCCGTTGGTGGAAAGAAAAATGGCCCCCTAATTCGACACTCTCATTGTTTTTATTGAAATACTGAATTTCCTTTCACAGTCGGCAAAATTTTATCTAAAACTTTATTGTTCTTTTTAAAATTTTCTTTCCAATGATACCAAACACAACCGGAAGTACCTACACAACCGTTAGTAATTCAAAAGCATAATTTGAAGAAAAAACGTTCAGCACACAATTGTGGACAGGAAAGGTGATATACTTCTTTTACGTAAAAGCAACCCTTGAACCACAAAATCCTATTATAACCCATAAGTCGCACGAAGGCTCCTTTTTTCAGTTAGTTGTTGTGTTGATTTTCGTGCTATTGCGAATCCTCTAATAGCCCGAAACGGACATTCTTACATTTTCTGAAAGGTGGGAATCTGTTCTTTCCATCGGTCCACTCCTGTCAAAAAGATTTTCGACGAAATCCTTCCTAAACACTTCTGCTACCCCCCCCCCCAACCGTTAATTCGTTTAAAAAAAAAAGGAGCAAAAATGTGTAGCCTAAGACTTTTTTCCTATGCAGATTTATTTTCTACTATATATAAGCTATTCTAATTTTAATCGTATATCGTATTTTTTAAACTAACTTAAGTGCTATGTTTTAGAATAATTTCATCGAATTATTGGTAAGGGACCATTCACAAAGTCATTCTCCGAAGGGGGGTAGGGGGTCAGGTCAGTGTGACAAAATGTGACATGGGGGGAGGGGGTGTTTCAAAAATGTGACGTCACACTTTTATTTTTCATATAAAGAAAAAAAAATTAATATTCTAACTGTACATTGAAGTGCTCAGGTGTCAGGACAGCCAGGATCTGTAAAACTGCTTCTGGTTAAACCTGTCAATATGCTAGGAATTAAAGTGGCACTCTCACCGAATGGAAGTCTGCAGAATAAAGCACCATCTAGCACTATCTAGTACAATCTGCACTTGCTTGCATCAGGCGGAGGAATACAGAAGCCATATCTTTCAACGAAACAAACAAGCCACGTGCCTTGTGGAATGTAATGTATAGCTCATTCTGAATGTTAGGTTGGGAAAGCTTTAATTGAAGATTTTCTCTTCAACCAGTTTTTCCATCCACGAAACGACATGTCATTAATGCCTAGGCGAGCTGAAATGGAGGAAATATCAGTGACATTGCCTCATTACATTCCTAAAGTGTGCATGGACTCAGAAACGTCACTATCTGACGTCATGGTATTGATCCTGGGAAGCATTGGCTCAACGTTTCGCAGAGGTACTGAGTTAAGGTTGTACTACAGTATCGGCCAGATCTTAGAGAAAACAAGCACATGCGACTAATTTGTACGGTATGGCCGTCAAAAAACCCACTGCCTTGATTGATTTGTACTATCGCCGAAGACATTAGTTACAGCCCAAAAGAATGCTAACTGAAATCCTACGTCTCTTTTTCTTAGAACACTTTCCGGATACAAGAATGTATTGGTGTATTTACATTTTACTTTAAAACTTTGTGATGGCAGTGTGACAACTTAAATTTTGTACTTACAACCAAATATAGCCTATACTTACAATTGGTTTTAAAGCTAACAAAAATTAGTGAAGGAAAACTACATAGAATTAACCCCAAAATAGATGTTGCGTTACGTCTAAAAATTAAGCTCTACCAACTGCCTGTACTGCCGAACATAACTATCGCTTAGCAAGTTCCTCGGCAATATTGCTGCGTAGTCTTAATTCTGGCCTTGCCCCCACCCTCTGCATTCTAGAATAGAAGCACCCCGGAAATGTGCTCGTGCTCTTGTCGATTGTGGCATGTGAACGATCCTATAGGTATATCCGAGGAAAATTGTCCCTCTCCATCCAGAGATAACCTTAGCAGTTGAACAGAACGTTAATTCGACTGTTCCATTTCTTTTTCCTTTATTTGTGGCTTCTCATTTTAAACTGGTTCATGGCAGATAAAATAAGCTGTTTTTTTAAAGTTTTACGCAGGTCTGCGAAATTGCATTCCCAGAAAAAAATTTTCGGAGGGGGGTGAGGTCAGTGTGACATACTTTTTCAGGGGGGTATGAGTAGGTGTGACAAAATGTTAAATGAGGGAGGGAGGGGGTCAAAATTGGCCAAAAAAAGCGTGACATACTTTATGGATGGTCCGTAAGGGAACAGAAGTGTTAAATATCGGGTTCAATACTTTAACAATAATAAGAAACAAGGGACTTCTGTCCAGGTAGTACCACAACATCTAAGCCCAATTTTTGTAGCTTAAGGGTAGAGGTGGCATAAGTGTTAATAGTGCAGTCATCCTTTCTTATAAGAACCAGTAATATAAAACAAGGAAAATAAATTTGCGGCTTTAAAAAAATATTTTCAAGGCATACCTCTTTAAAAGTACCTGTCGGGAACAAATACCTGTCGGGAAAAGGTCCTGTGAGGAAAATATGCCGGTCGGGAAAAGGTCCCATCGAGAATATGTACCTGTCGAGAAAGGTTCCTGTCGGAAATTTGTATCTGTCAGGAAAGATTCCTGTTGGGAATATGTACCTGTCAGGAAATGGTCCTGTCGGGAAAAAGTACCTGTCGGGAAAAGGTACTGTCGGGAAAACTTTGTCGGGAAAATGTACTATCGGGAAAATGAGTGTTGGGAAAATGTACGGAATTCTGTACAACTATCTAAGTTAAACAATATCGGTTACGATTGATGGAAAAAATAGATTCCCAAATTTCACAAAATCTAACCATGTGCATTGCGGGCAATTGGAGAAGTTTCAAGAGCACGAAAATCAATACAACAACCAATTAAAAAAAGCAGGATTCACAGGAATTAAGGGTGGTTCAAGGGTTGCTTTTACGTAAAATATGTATATCACCTTTTCTGTCCAGAATTGATTTGTGTGCTGATTTTGATTTTGAGTTGATTTTGAATTGATTTTGTGCTTCACATTAAGCTTTTGATTTATTGACGGCTACCCAAAAACCTTTTTGGGAGGATTATATCACCCCCCCTCCCATAGGGTTCTGGTCTTGCTATCATAGCTTTTATTTTTCCAGTTAGCCTTCATGTGTATCCATACCAAATTCAATGTTTTTCAAAAAAGTAAACAATGCCCTCAATTTTGGGCAGTATTATTTCTTTTACAGCATATACTATGCATTAAGCATGATTCATTAGTACTACTTCTGGTAGGTACTTCCAGTTGTGTTTTGTATCATTGGAAAGGAAATTTCAAGTAAAACTGTCAGGTGTTTACCTGAAGACTAGGACAGCTACCTACTGGCATGCAGTGCCGGCTCGGATGTGCAACCGGTTAGGCGTCCAAATCGTCAACATGTCGGTAGTGAAAAAGGTAGGTTAGTTTAACGTCTTTTAGTCCTATATTGACAAAAGAATTTTTGCCCTGTTTGCAGACCGTGGCTCGTTCCTAGACGGCCTCTCATAAGGTTGTAAAGTATGTCACACTGTCACAAGTGTTTAGTTAGGATGACATATTTATATTGGCTACCGGGCATGGACATGTTGGTGTTTTACAAGGGGTCCTATATCTTTGTTAGAGAATGACATCTGTTGTGTTGAAAAATATAAAAGTACATGAACGAATGGTTTTAGGTCCAACTGTTAGTTTATTTTGCAGGTAGAACAATAGGAGCTGTGAAGCTAAGCACACGAATATGTCACTCATGTTGGGTCAGTATTTCTGGCCGAGCATCCCTTAGTGCTGAGTTAGTACAGTTCATCTTTAATCAAGGAACGGTTACCTTTACTTTCGGATGAGTCGTCGTGCTGGAACTAAAAATCAGGGGCTTGCGAAAGAAAATTCCCGGCTATGGTTTCCTGTGGAATAGTCCGGCAGTCCTTACATCTTCCCCGTATAAGAATTTACGGAGTGGAGTCGATGCATCCTCGAACAGTGGAGTAGGCTTCCTTGAACACTGGGAAAAATGACGGTTACGACTCCATTATGTTTTCCAAAGGGTGTAAAAAGAGTTACCGGCATTACACAACCAGTTTGGTAGACTACACAAGGAAGACGAGAAAATACAAAAGGTGAACAACGTCAACAGTGGAGGTAACTGTCGTTACACTATTGCAAAACAATGTGAGTGACAATATTGCAGCTTTGCATGACAGGGGTTTGGGAAGGTTACATTCTTGACAATAGTACACATCAATTATCTCAGGCTCAACTCAGGAAAAGAAAGAAATGCTTAGTGGGGATACAATTGTGACGTGCGATACAGGTGTTACAATTACAGTAAATTGTTTTCTTAGTTGTTATTATTAATCTCCCCGGCCAAGGATTCAGCACTCAGAATTCAACGTTATGGACTAGTAAAATAAACTCGTAAGATTTCCCACAAACTAAGCAATAACAAGCAATTATGGAGTTGTGGTCCGAGGGGTTGGCTATGTCGCCAGTACACAGGGAGACGAGCAGTGTATCCAAGGTAAGTACCAGTTTCAAAAAAAATGGCAGCTTTCCACCAACAATATTTTGATCGATTTTTGGTTCCCTTTCACAATTGGCAAAATTATATCCCTAACTTTATTGTTCCTCTTGAAATTTCCTTTCCGATGATACCAAACATAACCGGAAGTAACTACCGGAAGTAATACTAATGTGTTATTGAAAATATGTCATTTTCAAGAGCGAATGCCGTTGGTTTCATCCTTGTACTAATTACTTCTAGGTAAAATCATAAATTTTAGGTGCCTATTATTTATTATCATGAAGCTGCTTGAATGTACTCACGCACGCAACTGTAAACGTACATATTTGTTACGTTTAGTTGAGAACTTACAAGGTATTAGCACAGCTGTTAAGAACTAAAACCGTGCACATTGAACTAAAAGCATAAAATTTGGCACACACGTAATTCCTAGTAGTATATATCGAAATAGCTATAGACATCCCTCCATGCAACTCCTGGGACCTCCAGTGCCCCCCTGTGGTCCCACCACAAATCCCCTCATGGTGACCAACAAATACTTGCTAAGCGTGAAGAATCAAGAATTTTGTTACACAAGTCACTCTTAGCAGTACACATCGAACCAACTATGGAACTCCATGAAATGTCCCCCCCCCCCCCAGCAACCTCTCCTCCTATGCCTATTCATGAGCCTGTTGACCAACAAATTCATTCAGATCACGCTGAAAGTATGCAACTACAGCAAAGGTCAATTGGTTACAAGACAGATAATTATTTGATAATGCACCATTTGTATTTGCTGTTAACAGGTGTTCTGGGAAGGATAAACGGAATGGAGGGGGCATTGGAGGGCATGGGGATTTCATGACTGGTTTGATTTGTATGGTAGCGCTAATAATGACTTGTGCACCACAATTCAGTATTAAGCACACTCAGCAAGAATTTGTTAGTTATCAGTTTCAGGGAGGGGGCACAAGGGACGCTGAAATGGAGTAGGGATTGTGGGCCTTTGATGTAGCTCGAGGGGCTTTGTAGTAGTTCGATTTGTACTGCTAAGATTTACACCCTGCCAGTACTGCCGGCCAGGGTAGCGTGTGAGGCTACCATGCTCCTTCAGCGGCTATGGGGAATATTTTAGCCAATTCTGGACTACCTTTCGGCCCCTGCGATGATCAGAGGTTTCCTGGATCTAATCCGCGGGTTAGCACCTCTCTTTATCAGATATTACTTCGTTTCTAAAAAGTCTCGTAATGTCCAAAATTGAGCCGGTTCAGCCACACGAGCATTAAATTGCTTTCGCTAACTTAAGGCTAAACAAATTTATTTAAAAAAAACTTGTGTATAATTTCGTGTCTTTAGTTCAATCTGCTTGAATTTGTTCGGCATGCCTGAGGGAGTGGGTGTTGGGGGGGTGGGGGGGGGCTCGAGTGTGTCATGGTGGATCTACAGCTAGTTCGATTTGTTCTGCTAAGAACGGTTAAGGTGTCACGCCCTGGAAACGTCTGGAGGGGGCCTTGTAGCTATTTCGATTTATACAACTAAAAATAATTGCGTGCCAAATTTTCAGCTTTATGCGCGATGTGCATGATGAGCCCAAACATGGCCAGTTCAGCTATACTATATGAGGCTATGTGCACAGGCTTATCTGCGGCTTATATCTGCAACGTAAACGATGCAGCCGGCAGGTACAATGCATCCCTCTGTTTTGATACGCGTTGGTTTTCTGTCTTGGTGGACAATATATGTATTGGTTCAAGGAGTTTGCCTTCTTGGGTGAATTCATGCCCCAATATATTGGATGAAAACTGTATTGCAGCTCACCGATTGTTTAATGTGATTTCACGTTTTTATGTTGTTCATAATTTTTGAAAGAATCAGATAGTAAACACTGGTTTGAATGAGCTGTTGTATGCAGTGATGTAAAAAAAAAACCACTACGAGTTGTACTCATAAGCCCTCAAAGATGCCCTGGCTTCCTTTTCTTAGTCTTCTGTACAGCCGTACTGGCTGAGAAGACTATTGCAACGATTTTGTCCGTCCGTCCGTTCGTCCGTCCTTCCTTTGCTTTTTTCAACTTCGCAACAGTACCAGATATTGATGACTATTGACGGATCAATTAGATTCCGTGTGAGAAGTTAGTTAAATAACATGGCAATTTATAACATCGTTACTTTCTCATAGCTTATAGATTTTTAGATGTAAATAAATTAAATAATAACATTCTCAATAAATAAATCCTCAATAAAAACAAATGGATATTAGCTTCGTTTAAAATAGTCTCGTCGCATTGTTGCATGAATGAATAAGCTAATAAGCTTACCGTCGAACCAAATTCTCCATTAGGCCTATCTGCTACTTACGAAATTAAAACTGCATTTTTAAAATTAGGCCTAAAAACGAAAATTATGCCTAAAATCATGTTACCATGGCAACGTCAAGTTGCTACGAGTCGCTGTTGGCTTCATCAACAGCGTCTCTCTCGTCACTTCCCTACTACCACTGATCTATATAGGCTACACTGAGTGTTACGTTGTAACACTGTAAATCCATATCTCCATTAGCTGCTACTTACGAAATTAAAACTGCTGGTTAAAGTTAGGCCTAAAAGCTGACAATTACGCCTAAAATGTAAACTAGTCCTAAAAGCTAACATTTTAAACCGGCAATTGGGATGGATACTGCTTTTAGATTATAGTATAATAGAGATAGCTGTGCGCCTCAACATTGGAAGTAGAGGAACTGACAGAAGACCGGTGCGACTAGGCAGTCGCTGTAGCCGCTTATTTTAGCTAGAGATATTATTAGATAGCTGAGCCTCAACATTGGAAGTAGAGGAACTGACAGAAGACCGGTGCGACTAGGCAGTCGCTGTAGCCGCTTATTTTAACTAGAGATATTATAACTAGAGACATTCTTGTAGTGTTAAACCAGCTTGTGTATTTTTAGTTTGAACTTCTTGAACGTGTTATATGAATAAGCCTACAGTATGGAAGACGAGGAGTATCGTTGACTGTCCTAGTCTAACAAATGCAAATAACGAAAGAGTTAAGTGATCAGGACATGAAATTTAGGCAGCCAAGACCAATATTTTACAAATAATCGATGATTCATTCTGTTTTGAAAGAATAATACGAGCAGCTTGTATAGAGGAAAAACAAACCTAAAAGACGTCAACGGCTTCATCCTTGTGACAAGGTATCTAATGACATCACTGAATACGAAACTACATACGATACTGACAAGATGCACAATAGCGTTTGGATTGGTGCATTACCAGAGCAGAGCAGAGAATGCAGAACTATACCTTCATTGTAGATAAACATTGGTACGATAAAATATATAGGAACTGACAAAATTAAATAAGTTGTTTGCTGCTTCAAAAAAAAATAAACTGTTCAGAACGCGAAACTTCCTCCTCTTGAAGGTTAGAAGTTTTCAGAGATGTTTCAAAGCCGGGAAGAGGTCTCGGAGGTCAATTCTAAGCTTCAAAACATTAAAAAACTCAAATGTTGTAACCATACAAGAGTTTACGTACGTCATTCATTGCTTGTAGATTTTCCACTTAATACAAGCCATTCATCAATGTCAATCTGATATATCTGCTTTGGTTATATCCTTAAAAATGAGTTTCATTTGCAGCAACAGTAATACCATAACGACATCTATTGAAGCTTTTCATGTATCGGTTGAGAGGAATAGTGCCCTCATTATTTCTGTAATTTTTTTTAGTTGTTGCCAGAAGCAATCCTTAAGAATGGGATTAAACATTGTTAGGCATAAACGTAATAACCCCAACGACTACTTAAATTCATGCAGTCAAGAACTTTATTAATAAAACTGCCTGGAAATACATATATTAAAAAATAACATCTTCTGAATAATATAACAACTACAAGGGTAAGCTACAAATTTCTCATTCATAGCACGTTGTCAACTGCTGGTCGCCACACTGAGTAACGTCATCATACTGAGTTCTTGATGTTACCTAATATGGTAAGCAGCAATTGACAACCTGGTATGCAGAAAGATTTTCGTGTTATGACCTCTAATGATGAGATTCACAAGAATCCATTTTTGAACCAAGTATTTTCTGGCAATTTTATTTAAAAAAAAATTCAAGTGCTTTGTAGAAATGGAGTGGTTGTCGGAGCATACTATACCTTTCCAGATTAAAAATCTTGCATCTTCACACCTTTTCTTTTTAAATAGGGTTCCTTAAATTTCAACATTAGAAATTGTCCTTTGCAATTTTACTGACTGGACGTGTTCATTAAAGAAAGTGATGTATTGAGTCAGCCAATGTTGCCTTTTGGTTACTGACCTAAGCAGCCATCTTTGTTACGTATCCGTGAGTTTCTATGCACGTGTGTGGGAACGTGTATGTATCATTTATATGCTGCAGTTTCTAAACTATTGTGACCGACGGCTAACAACTAGCCACCATATAACTGTTGAAACAGTCTGAGAAGACGAATTTACAAATGGGTCAGAATGAAGCTAAATGATAAAGTCCATTCTGCAATCCCATATCGACAATGGGTTTTTCTTAACAGAAAACATCGAAAACGAATACTAAATGAAAACAATGGTAACGTAGGTGCTAAACAAAACACAAAACGAACTAAAAGGATAAAACTCCCTCCCCCCCCCCTAAAAAAAACCACAACATACACATTACAGAAAATATAAAACAAAACACCAACTGCTGCCAACAATTACGAATTGGTATTTTCTTTGCCATCAAAATACACAAGTTGGAGCACAAGGACTCATCACTGTAGCAATGAATTCTGTTATTGCATTGGCGATGGAAAATATATGGAATTTGATCCTTATTGAAAATGACAAACTGGTCTTGGGGTTTCTGTTTTAAACCTTGTGGGTATGATGACCAAAATAATTATGCTGTCTTCAAGATACATACAGGAACGAGCAAGGCAGATAGTTAGGTTCTTGGCAGTGTTGAAAGTTTACTTGAATTTAATAAGCTGAGAAATGTTCTTTGTAAGTCCAGATTGATCAAAGGAACTCTTAAATCTGGCTAATTTGTGCAGCATGGTGGACAAATCGTATCACTTTAATACTGAATGAAAACAATGGTAACATAGGCGATAAACAAAACACAA
>JAHWFP010260820.1:84405-103566 GCA_023313725.1 Lithobius niger
ACACCAACTGCTGCCAACAATTACGATTTGGTATTTTCTTTGCCATCAAAATACACAAGGAGGAGCACAAGGACTCATCACTGTAGCAATGATTTCTGCTATTGCCTTGGTGATGGAAAATATATGGAATTTGATCCTTATTGAAGATTACAAACTGGTCTTGGGGTTTCTGTTTTAAACCATTTGGGTATGATGACCAAAATAATTATGCTGTCTTCAAGATACATACAGGAACGAGCTAGGCAGATAGTTAGGTTCTTGGCAGTGTTGAAAGTTTACTTGAATTTAATAAGCTCAGAAATGTTCTTGTAGGTCCAGATTGATCAAAGTAACTCTTAAATCTGGCTAATTTGTGCAGCATGGTGGACAAATCGTATCACTTTAATACTGAATGAAAACAATGGTAACTTAGGCGATAAACAAAACACAAAACTAACTAAAAGGATAAAACTACCTCCCCCCCCCAAAAAAAAACCTAGAACATACACATTACAGAAAATATTATACAAAACACCAACTGCTGGCAAAAATTACGATTTGGTATTTTCTTTGCCATCAAAATACACAAGGAGGAGCACAAGGACTCATCACTGTAGCAATGAATTCTGTTATTGTCTTGGTGATGGAATTTGTCATCCTTATTCTTAGATCTTCCATAACATGCCAGTACACAATAAAAATGCTCTCCATTTGAAAAAAACGAGTTAAAACCCTCTCCCTCCCTTTTAATGATTTTGATGTTATTCTTTTTCGTTCGCTCAAGAGAAACCTCAACCTACAATTTCAATTATACCGACTTCTACTACCGGACAACCTTTATAACCTTTGAGGAGTTATGTCAGTTATTAAAGCTTTATTCGACTATCCGTTACTTCTGTCACAATGGCAACTTTTCTATGCAGATTAAGTGCATGCCTGCAGGGTCAAGTATGCTACACTATAAGGGCGACACTGACATTACAGAATTACATGTGCACGCCTCCATTTTTGGGCTAACTACGTTAACGACGTCTTCAGCTTGATGAACAACAACAACAATGAACAATCCATTTTGGGAGACATGCATTCCATTCATCCATCTATACTTTCACAGCCAAACAACAAACCACCCATGGTTCACTTCCGATGCTCGATATGCATGTCTATAAAGTCCTCTTCATGAAAAAGTGTTGAAAACCACAACTATCTCAGCCAACTCAAACCTTTCGTTCACTCCAATACGATTTGGGCCATCCGCACTGGGCTATGGTGCTATTTTGCAAGTCTGTTCGGCATTGTTGGTTGCTTGCCTCTTTGCCTCTGCTGCAGCTAGCAGCTAGCTGCTTTTATAAGGATTTATTTTGACGTTAATATTCTTGGTATCTGTTAATTCTTTTATAAGTTAGTAAGATTGGGTGCACGAGTCAGTTTCGATAGGCGTCTTGGTCCCAGCTGTACATCACTGGCTTCCTACAAACCCGGGTTTGATCCTGGGAATGGGGGAATGGGAAGTGTATATGTACGGGTTTTTCTCCGGTTGTTTCCCGCCTGTTGTACGAGGTTTTCCTCCGGGTACTCCGGGTTTCTCCCTCCTGCGGCAAGAAAAACAACTGTTCGTAGTGGTGGTCCCTTCCACTTAACGTCTTCTGCTCGGGCCTTCAAGAAGCTGTATAGCTTACTGGCCGACAACGTCTATTCAAACGTTGATTCTATAATAGTTAAGCTTGGATGAGATAACCAGATGTTTAATTAATCTGGAGCTTGACGTTATTTGGAATTTTGTCAATGCATCCAATATTGTAATATTGATTGCATGCATAAGACCCGATGGGCGTATAAAAAGCAATCTGGTCAGATTGAGGGAGAGTAGTTGTTCTGTTTTGGTCTAAAATGCAGGCTGCACATCTGTGCTTGGTCCTTTACGGGCCGAGTATTTTGCCTACTCCCTGTAATTTTTATTAATTATTTCTTCGTATTCTGTTTGTAATTTGTTTGAAATCATGTAAGGACATTTTTATTCATCGCTTGTGGTTGAAATTATTACTTGATGGGTCCATGTCAGTCGTTTCTTGAAGGGAATCCGAGTTGTAACCATTTGTGCCTTTCATCGATATCACTAAAGGATTAAAATGTTGCATCGCACTTGAATTTATTGTCGAAAGTAAGTCATTATCCCTAGCTTACAATAACTGTGAAATATTAAGGAATGAAGTCATTTTGAGAAAATATTATTGCGTTATGAATGTATGAAGTCTAGAATACCATTTGCTAATCAAAATTGTTGAAGTCTTACTTCTAGTGCTATGAAATTCGATTTGCCGTTTCACATTTACAAGTTGATCTATGCAACCTGCAAATTACTCGTACAGGTTGAATTTTACCTCCTAAGAATAATAATTACCGAGACGTGGAGGAATTCTACTTTGTTCATCAACTCAAGTTTTTCATGTACATGTTTGTGCCATTTGCCTTCCTAAGAAAACTTATTTTTGTAGTGTGTTAGCATAATCCAAATTAAGCGTATTTCCCACACAAGTGTATTTTCTTTGATGTTTGACATTCAACTGTATAAGAGTTAATGAAGGATTAATATTTTTATTGCATGTTATCCAAGAATTTTATAACTGGAGAATTATTTTTCATACAAGCGATATTTTATTAACTGAGTTTGAAATACAGAAACGAATACTAGTAAACAAAAGTTGGTTGTATAAAGGGTCCTTCGTATTGCATATAAATTTGATTGAAGAGTATTCCAGCACTAAACCTCACACGGTTCTTAACAGAATTCCGGCTGTTAAGCTCCAAAGATCTCTGCTGCTCTGCTCCAAACGTGAAACTCAGCAAATTGAAATAACCAGGATCATGTACAAATATAGACTCACAGCATCCGCCTGAACGTTATTCATCATATCATTGGCCAACAATACAAAAGGTTTTCATTCAACCACACAGGGCCATTAATTTCACGCTCCCCTAATCACGTAGTTCGATAGATAGCTTATACCATTCCTGTCTGGTTTGTTCGCAAGTATCAAGAGAATACTCCCTAAACAAGGAGGAAATGAAGCAAGAATCATTTCCAGGCAAAAAATCACCATTGCCAGGAACTGCCCTCTCCCCTCCCCGCATTCTTTTATGAACCAAGTCTCTTAGATATCAACGTCATGGATCTCAGCAATTCCGAATAAACCTATCCTCCTGTAAAAATATGAATTACTCAATTTTCATTGACCAAACTGCCCAGGCCAAAGTGTTGTGTATGTTATCAAGTGTTTGTGCATCTATGTGGGACAATGCATGAGAGCTTTAGAAGTGCAAAAATGTGACGATGCAGGCACTTTGCCCAGAAACAACGAAAAATAAACAGTTCACACGATTGCCAAAGAACACAACAGACAAACTGATTACCAAAACCATGATCGTCTGTAAATATGATCCCGTTCAATACAATTTTCTGTAAAAAAGTCAGAACCCAGCAAGAAGCCTACACAGTAGCTTCTTTTGCATTTGCAAACCAACACAAAGCAATGGAGATAATCATAAATTTCCACATTCATCGGTGGTGGAAAACACTATTTGACAATTTTCCAGTAAACATCATTTGCCATCATTGACAGATCATCTTTCAACATCGCAGCACCCAGCACCAAACAAATCAAGTGGATAGTCAGATCTCTGGTTTGGAGTTTACTCTTCTGGATGACAGAGGTGTGGAAATCACGTGGGGGTTCGTTTGCAGCTGTCTCAGATTGGGGTTCACTGTGAGCCCAGCAGTATTAGTTTTGAAGGTTCTTTGTCTCTCTGCAGTGTTTTGAAGAGGTGTTTCCAAGCATATACTTGTAGGTGAAAGAGTAGATTTTGGTTTTGCTCTTGGGACCAGGAATAGGACGGGTGCAGCAACCACCGTGGAGAATTCATTATTCCTCTGCAGTTTCTCTAGGCCCGGTAAAAAAAAATGGTCCACCAGCGGTCAAGATCCGCCGATCTCTCTTTTCTCTCTCTCTCTTGCTGCTTAAAGGGAAGAAATGTTTAAAATTGTGTATTATAAGTTGGATTTCAAAACAAAAAAAATTTAATAATGTCGAATCACTCAACTCTTTCTTCATTAGTGGCAAATTTTAAATCCTGCTCTTGGATCATCTTGATCAGGGAAAAAAATATAAATACTCTTTTTACACACAAAAAACAATCTTGACTAAATCGGATCATTTTCTAAACAACAGTGGTCATTATGTTTTGAATTTTATTGTTTTTATTACTCCTTTTGTTATTGGCCACATCTGGGTTTTTGTGCGTTTTTGCTCCTTTGCGCCTGTGAGTGAGAAGATCAAAGGCCTTAATTGGGCTGGAACCGCAATTAGTATGGTTGCACTGTAGTGGATTCTGTATGTCAATTTCGAGGGATTCAAGCATAAGTCTTCAGTATAGTTTTGTTATCAGAGCAAAAGTTTCTGTATTTTCAAAATCGGATGATTACTCAGTGTCAACATAGTGTACAGCCAAGGCCAAGGAGATCATATTGTTGGATCGCTGTTTTGTGCACCGAATTTTGTGTGCTCAATGTATGTTGTGGTGCATTTAAGGCATGAGATTCTGTATATAACGCTTTATCTGAAACTAGATGAGATGGGATTTGATGGTTTTGATGTTGGGAAACATTTCTCGCTGCACAAAACCAATATAAGCGGCCACACTATAGACTTCAAGGAAAAGAATTCTCAGTTTCTTTAGAATAAGGCTTCTTTATCGTATTTACAAAGCAACTTCAAGGAGCGGATCAACACACTGGTTAACACCACTCAGAGCGTTTTGTTGATGGTCCTTCAGTGTTTTTTGGTGTTGGATTATATTTTTGAACTCAACTTTTTTCCCGTTATGTACAAGGTATGCAGTAAACGGAAATAATGGGACTGTTACCAATTTGAAACTCTAGTAAATTTGACCCTTGGTTCAGGAAAGCTGTGTGGTAACTTATGAGTGGGAGTAGGTTATTTTACAGCTGTAAACGTGTAGATGTTACATAATGATGTTTAAGTGCTGCTGTTCCTAAATGTCTTAACTTCAAACTTGCTACTACTGCTACTGATGCAGTGGCAGTGGGTGGTGATTTAATTGTACATTGCAGTGCAGCTTAGAATGGACCTCTCGTTAAGGTCCCTTCCTCGCTGCTACTGGTCTACAATCACTTGTTTCGCAGTCTGGTCTCAACAGGGCACATGGCTCATCCAGGGCTCTTGGATGATGTTACATGGCCCAAATGTAGCATTCATGTGGCATAGCTGCTGTATTCTCAGTTTGCAAGGCTTGGTAGTTTCTACATCCTTACTAAGTGTAAATCTTCTTCGTATTGCCAGACACATTCCTTTCCCTTTCTCAAATCATGATGATTATGTTGTGGTAGGTGTCCGTTACTTTGCCTCAGACGGGAAGTTGTTATTGACATTTTGATAATGCTCTTCTTCGTGTTTAAGAGGTCATCTCACGTATACAATATGTTGGGTGTTGTTGAATACTTGAGATGCACAAGACTCACAGCATTTGAATTCTCATGGACACTGGTGGGACCTTGGTAAGGATGAATTAAGTCATTTATTTACTTAACATGAATAAGCCTGGACACTGTCGATGTGGATGGCTTTTCAGCCTCTGGAACATGGTATTTGTGCTATGCAGCATTGCTTTGTTTTATCAAATTTAAACACTTTGCTCCATGATCCAAAAGGGTTAATTACTGCAAAAAAAGCTTTTGTTTGATCGTTTAATGTTACATTAAGCTTATCTGTACCCTTTCAAGTCCATTCTACGACTTTAATGTGGCATTAGTCGGGTTCAGCTTAACGTTTGAGAAATATTCTACCACCTAATGGGTAACAAAGTAAAACCTAAGCTAGAATCTACTTCCAAAGGAAAAGGTTGTCTGTTTAAGCACAGTTTTTATATTCATTTATTACTCCTAACGATGAAGGTCAAAGAATTTATCACGTAATCTGTACTCGTATCTGCATTACTGCATTCCAAATAGTTTGTGCCAAAATCATCGACCAAATGAATCTTACACGATTACTTAAATTTTTTTTTATCCTCCTGCACTGGCTTTTGGGGTTTATGGGTTGGTGCTGGTTTAGTGTTAGTATGTTAGTGACTTAGTTTTACATACCCTTAACAGGTTCCCAACCAAGTCATAGGCTAGCAGGTGTGCTTTTTATACCTGCACAGTGCATACAGCCTTTACATGATAAGGGTACCTACAGCAGAAGGACTTTTTATTAGGTTTTTTCTGTTTTAAATTTTACCACTGTTTCGTAACTTGGTGAGTTGACAAGCCCTGAAATTGAGACACATGCTTTTCTGCTAACTCCTGCTAAAGTAATAGCAAACTCGAAAGTTGCTGTACTGGGGTCCAAAGCCAGTAGATGCTTCTGCGATTCTGCATTTTTAATGCTAGTGACAAACCTGTCGCGGAGCATCGTCTTCAGTGTTGTGCCATCAGCTGTACATTGAACTGTAAATTAATCTTGTTAGCTCTGTCACTTAGCTGGTAATAGATTCACCCCAATTTGGTTCCCTGTCTTGGACATTTGCCCTTTCACACAGGTAGTTAAGCTTAGGACACAACTTAGCTTCTAAAAGAGCATTAATCTCTTTTGGTGCATCACTAGCACATAAATTGCTTAGTAACCCATAGGTCTTATGCTGCATGTTGGTTATTAAGATTCCTACTTGTTTATTTGGCAGTATATCATAGGTTTCGAAATTAACTTCAACCCTTTCGAAATAAACTGTCTACGATTCGAAAGATGACGATGGCATCTTTCTAAGATGCCATCATCATCGCAACAGTGGTGCCGGTAAGAGTATTTATATTTGATGTTGAATTTGTACTGACTCCCAAATGCAAATTTGGTAATTCTGATTCTAAAGTTGTATCTAGACTCTCTGTCCACTCCTCTCTAATTTTCCATTGTGAATCTCTAAACTTGACATCTTCTTCACCACTACTCATTACGGAAGAAAATAAATTAGTTTCTTGAATATAACTCATGGAGTTTAAAGTCAAAAAATTTATACTTTGTTACTTGCTATTTATACTATGTTACTTGCTATTTATACTATGTTACTTGCTTTCACTTTATTACAGTTGTAAATTACAATCCGACCTTTTGCCGTGTAACCAACCAGGTCACGCTTAAATAATGGCTTAAAAGCTATTTAATAAAGTAAAATTTATTTGACTCTTTTATAAAGACGCTACAGCAACAATGCATACATCAAGTAGGTGGGAATATGATTGGATAAAGAAGATTCTCACTAGAGTAAAAACAGAACATGCATCACACTTTGCTCGCCAACTAAATTTACCAACCCCTGCTGACGACTTGCTGTTATGCACGAGTGCATAGCTGAAAAATTTTATGGTGTTAATGTTACGCAAAATTTCTGTTTACCAGCTAAAAATTTAAGCACTCAGTTGTGCAGTACCTACTTATTTTTCATTTAACATTTACAAACTGCTTACTGCCAAACACTACAAATTTGCTTTTGTTCAGTTACACCAATCAGATATTTTTCACAATAATCTGTTTTAACCATTTGCATGACGTTCTTTACTTTCGTTTGTGCTGACCTTAAAATCTTTGTGCATTTGTAAGCTAATTAATTATTTAAATTTTAATTTCCGTTAGCTAACGCGAATTTAATTAGTGGATCCAATACCAAGTAATAAAGATTTAATTGTTTTACCAAACTTAGACATTCAGTATGCGAGTTTTTTATGCAATCTATACCGTAATAATTTTTACCAAAAGAAAACAAATAAATATTCCAGCCTGAACTAAGCCACACAGCACCACCTCAGTCGCAAGGCCTTAAATTTACACAACGAAGGTGATGTGTGTTCTTTTTCGAGGGATATGCATAACTGTTTTGGCACCTGAGAAGGCAAGGCGGTTACCAACAAAAATGCTGTGCCTGCTCGGACGAATGTGTTTTGCGCACAACTGGGAAATCCCTTGGCTTGAATTTCGTGGGGGGGGGGAATTGAGGCTTAATGGCGTGTCGACAGCTTGGTCATTAGCGCCAAACTCAGTCACAGTGCAGTGGTCCGGGTTGCTACTGCACCACACATTACAGAGCTATTATTCAAACCCCCAATCTAAACCTCGTCATACATCTGTACCTCCTGCAAAAATTGAAAAACTCCGGACAGCAGGACAGACTTATCGCCCAATTGACGCACAATGTAATGCGGAAGACGGGAACGACAACGAACACCATCAAGATGGCGACAATCAACAAGGAAGTGCCGGACCGTACGTGACCGTCGACACCAATAACATTCAGGAGGTTCAACCCCCCACAAAAGGAAACAGTGAGTAAGTCGGGTGTGACCAATGCTCAAACGGGCCAACACTACCTCCTCACGGCGACTGTGGCGACACGCCGAGTGCCATTCCTCGACAGTGCCTTTAATAGCTCGTAACTTGTTACCGTCCTCTGTCCCACAAGGTTTCCAAAAAAAGCATGTAACCTCAGACGTAGAGCTGGAAAGCTTCTGAGGGAATAAGGCTGAGATCCCTTTCGAAAGGGCCAGAAAGGGCACCTTTCGCTGCAGAATCAGCTTGTTCATTTCCACCATTCCCAACATGGCCCGGGATCCAGCAGAAAACCGTGCTTTTCTGCTGGCCAGGCAAGCAGGAAAGCAAAGCTTGGACACGTTGTGTCAAGGGGTTTTGAGGATTGTAATTCGCCAAGGACTCCAGGGCACTCATGGAATCGCTAAAGACAATGAAATGGGTGCCCTGAAGGTTAAGGATCCATTCCAACGCCAAACAAAGAGCCAAAAGCTCTGCAGAAAATACAGAATAGCCTGATGGAAGGTGATGGGCAATCGTTACTCCCTTACATACACAAGCACACGCCACGCCAACGTCCGACTTCGACCCATCAGTAAACACCCGCTGAAAACCGGCGTACTGGGAACACAGCCGCCGGAACTCCTGCAAGTACCTTGCTGGTAGAGTGGAACCCTCCAGGAGGGACGCCAGAGCGAAAATGAAAATGCCACTTGGGACAAGCCAAGGGGCCACTGGAATCCCCCCAAGCCTTAAGACACAGGCATTTCAAAGGCTATCTCCTGACAGGACTGCTGGAGCCTATCGCGGAAATCACCCTAACCCACCCCACGTCTACCGGCTCGCAAGTCTGGCCCAAAAACCATGGACCAAGCAGGAGTGGATTGCACAGCACGCAAACGCACAGCATACTGAATGGCAAGCTGTTGCCGATGAATGGCCAAAGGTGGCTCCGAGGCCTCAGCATAGAGGCTGACCACTGGAGAAGTTCGAAATGCCCCAGTAGCTACACGCAGGCCACTGTGATGCACAGTGTCCAACATCTGGAGAGTCGAGTCACTAGCCAAACCATACACCATGCACGCATAATCTAATTTGCTGCGGACAAGGGCTCGGTAGAGGCGCAACATGGCTGTGCGATCAGCACCCCATGAAGTGCCCGACAGAACCCGCAAGATGTTAAGTGCCCGCAAAGATTTGTCTTTAAGTTGGCGCAAGTGTGGAAGCCAAGATAACCTGGAATCGAACACCAGACCCAGGAACGAGCCTGTGGGACAACAGGAATATGTGCCTCTCCCAAGTACAGGCAAGGATCTGGGTGCAGTGTTCGTTGGCAGCAAAAGTGAACGCACACAGTCTTGTCCGGAGAAAACCGGAAACCATTACTGACTGCCCAGGTCTGGACCTTGTTAATATCTCTGTAATGTGTGGTGCAGTGGCAACCCGGACCACTGCACTGTGAATGAGGTTGGCGCTAATGACCAAGCTGTCGACGCGCCATTAAGCCCCACCCCCCATTCCAATTCATTTGCAGCCTGAAGCAAAGTAGTTTTTCGGACTAAGTTTCAACATTTTCTTTGGCGACTAGTAACTAGCCATTGTTCACTCAAACATTAAGCTAGCGAGGCGTGTAAAATCCGCACACATGCAATACAAAATGGCAGAAAGAAGCTTTATAACGGTAACATTTCACAAGAAAACTGTAGAAGAGTACGTGACTTCCACCTAAATGAAAGTGTTGTACAGCCCTATATTTATAATCAGAACTCGTCACAGTATTTACTACTAATCTCATAATTATCTTCATACTTTACTATTCATTAGGTGATTACTACGTAATATTTACCATCAGATAATTTTTCATAAAACATTTCCACATTTACCTTATTATTTTCGAAAATGTCTACCCGAACTTAATTAACATTCAACTAATATAATTTAGAATGTATTGTTATGCAGCATCATTGCCTACTGTTACCAATACAGTGTCAATAATTTTAAATGAGTTTTTCTTCCCTCAGTTATGCCTATAATTATAGACTGAGATTGATAAAATTTGCATTCTGCCTGAAATGTTTTTATAATTTCAAAGTCTCATTCTGTGTCGAGTGCATTGACCGACGATCATATGTACATACAGATAGAACATGTATGTATGAGCTTCTTTGTACAACATAATTGTCAAAAAATGCGAAATTCCTAAAATAAACTCTGAATACTACATTATACCCCTCCTTCTTCAGATCCGAATATGCAATTAAACATTCAGTGATTGCTGGACTTTTCTGTATTATGCAGCTGACACTGAATTCTAATGTTTTCGTACAATCGTATTTCTACCTCACTCCACTCGTAATAACTCTTGTTTTTAAGATAATCCATGCGATTTACACTTTTATGATAAGAATGAAGAGACCTTAAGAACAAAAAACCGCACGGCTCAATACGTTAGTGTAATGGTTGAATGGCCTTCAACTAATAATTACAATTTAATTTCCATAAATAATGATTGTAACTAATAGTTATGTTTACAATGTCTGTTAATTTTAATATTTCAGAGCCAAAATCCTCAAAACCCTATGTCCAATTTTTGTTGATTTGTGACGTTAAATCTACAAACTGAGCTTTGGACAATTGGTTAAACAATTATCTTGGCGACTGACAGACAGCCAGAGAGATATCATCAGAAGATTTAGAATTTCCTCTGGTCGACTTTGCGCCAAGCATCGCAAAATTGAATAAGTGAAAGAAGGAAAATATGAAAGGACGGACATGACACACAGATTATTTGAGATCAGTCGTCAGCAGTTCTACAGTTAATTAAACCAACAATACAGAAGACAGCTGAAGAGTGGTAACTGAGCAATTGATAACTGTTGTGTACAGTGTTCTACCCATTTCGCACAGTGGTACACCCGGAGGGGAGGCAAAAGGGGCACTTTCCCCTCCCCAGACCCGAGATTAACAATAAAACTGAGCAACTACAAGCAGTTCGATTTTTTCTACTGATATCAAAAAGCTCCTCTTTTTTTCATTGAGAAGGACAACTTTGGTTTATATTACATTGCTGTCAACAACCCAAATTTGTTCTCTCCTCCACCCCCGCCCTGCCAACGTGGAAAAAAACTATTTGCATTGAAGCTGAACAAAGAAGTAGGAAATTTGTTGCCCCTAAGAAGATTTCTGAAATTAGGTTTCTTAAAAGAATGAAAAATCACTGACATTGTGTAAAATACCCCCTCCTTTCGCCCTTTTGCCCCCTCCAAACAAAATTCTGGATGCGTCATTGCTTACGTACTAACAATGAACCTTTAGAGCATGCCACAAGGTAGAACTCAAAAAACATTGTTCCAGATGCACCCGATGAATGTTCTGAAGGGTCTGGAGACCCTAACACGTAGTCTATAAAAAGCGATTTATTAGGTACAAACTTCTTTCAATAACGGCCTAATTACAAAATGTAAAAATATACGAATATAAATACATAAAAATATAAGAAAAAAAATACTAATAGGAATAAGATAAAAAATAAAATTTAACAAAAGTCGGTATGACTTTTACGTAAAAAATCACTCAACGCTATTACAAGTAGGTGTTGCTCCTTCGAATACTAGCATAAAATCTACAGTAATATGAGTATGTCTTTTTTAATGTTTGTAATTGACGCCCTCATTGAATCTAAATGTAGCTTCTCGGAAAACGACTTACTTAAAATATATCTTCATGGTGTCAGCCTGTACAGACCTATTTGCAACTTTATTGTTGTTTTTGTAGTCAGAAAAATTAAACAATTCAAATTTTAAAGATGCATAACATGATTTTTCCTAACAACAATCGACTCATTGTTGGATGAAGGGGCAAGTTCTCATTTTCTTGTTCACTGAAGCATTATTTCGGATTCGAGCAACACTCAGCAACACGCACTTATCAATGATGGTGGGGCTGATATATTGGAATGGGTTTATAATAACATTTTAGCTGGCTCCCTCGTACTGATGGCAACAATGTCAAGAACTATGCATATCAACGTTGTTTTAAGCCTTTGTGAAGCAGGCGATAACCTATAGTTGCCTTAACTAATGCTACTGCAACTGAATGAAAATAATTTTCGCTTTATAAATGACATAGAAGTCACACAAATGAAACACTTTAACCTCATCCACCACCAGCTAAAAGATCCAAGCATTCTAATGTTATTGGCATATGTATTAACAGTGGATGTTGTCAAATTTACCAGTTCAGTTTTGTGCTAGTCAAATTTAAGAAAATGTTACGTAACCTTCCAATAAAATATTTATTTACTCGTAATAATGTTATCAGATGTACAGTATTTAAATATTACAATTCAACATCCATTAAGGTAAAGAGAGGAAATGCTTAAAATAGGAAGGTAACAGTGCCGATTTCTGTAAGTGAAGCATGATTTTGTAATATAGAATTTCAGACGTTAACTGGGGTGTCACTCGGTAGTGCTACTCGATCCGATGACTCCCAATTTACCTTCCTGTCCAACCCTCCTTACCATACCAGATCCCACCTCATCGTACCGTACCAGTGTGTTCTACAACAATTTTTTTATGCAACTATATTGTGCAATACAGTTGTCCTTTTGATCTTTTTACTGGAGTCTATGGAAAATCCCAAGAAAGACTGATTGTTAGGCTTTAGTTTTCCTTCGTTTCCTACTGTAAGTAGTAAGAGCAAGGACTGCATAAATACACACATGTACGGCATTTATGTTCTCCTATTATGGATCTTCTTAATAACTACTGCAACAGATAGCAGTCTTAGCGTGACAAATACATTCAGTTTCGCTACTCGTGTAAGGGTGAACAAAAATAGTTTGAAAGTAGCAATAAACTTAGCTTCCCTTCAGAACGGCAGAAAGAATGAAGCTTTGTCACCATGTAACTGCCACTAGGTTGTTTGAATGCACGAATAAACACAGATATAATGTTTTCTTGAAAAATTGTACTGCTGATGCATCTAGCACTGCACCAAAGGTGGAAAAGAGACACTCCAAATACATGCACACTGCAAATTTTAGCCAAAGTGTAGGGTAAAGAAACAGCTATTTTGGAAACTGCTTTAGCACTGCGAGGGAAAGCAAGGTACTGGTAGTATCTAAAGTTTCGTAATCCTGTTGTACTGTAGTCAAGATTTGGCCTACCTTGCTGAATTTTGCCTGAATCAATAATAAAATCTTTTTTCTATATAATTATGTTTCATTTTTCATCAAGTACAATATCATAGTAACAGCTGGCGAGTTAAGTATTACTGATATTAAATGAGTTTTAAAATTAAAGGTTGGGAAGTGACGACATAATTCTACATATAGGAAGGGATAGTCAGGCAAGAATAATTTCAAATTTGCTTGACAGCAATTTAGAAGTAAGTAAGCCAGTAGAAGTATTATTTTCCAATTCTCTGCCTGAGAATCGACTGCAGAAATTTGGGAAAAACAAAAATTCTTCTTTGCATGAATGATTCATTATTTATTGCAATGGGTTATAATTAAGTTAAAATTAGGTTTTATACCACAACTTTAGTTTCACTTTTTCGGTTTTTTCATTACATTACCTGGGTCACGTATATTACCTGGTTCTGCCTCCTGTGGAGTTGCTGTTGCTTCTGTTTCGCCACTTGCTCCATTTTTAAAGGAAAAGGCCTTTTAACCATACACCTTTCCTTATTATTATGGTAACTAGATGGTATTGCTGAATGAATGTATTAAATATTCATACCTCATACAGATAACTAACCTGATATGGTTAAATTCTGTGACTGTGAAGATGACGTTTTTGAATTTTCATTTTCCAATAATATCTCCAACTCAAAGGCCGCTAAGAAAAGAAATGAATTCGCTGTTTTAATCCAGTTTGAAAATACTTTTTTTTTCAAAAGGTATACATACACATTTTCAGGCAGTAAATGCCTTCACGGGTTTAAGGAATATCGCTTTAAAAAGAGAGAGTAACAGACTGTGTAGATTTATGAACTCACTGGATGCACACTCTCTAAACCCTTAAGAGAAAAATCAAAGCGAGTTTTAAATATTTCAAAGAAAAGCCGAAACAACAATTTCAGGGTGGGAATCGTAAAGTTGTAGTGTGCATGCGAGGCACTAGATGGCATACAGCCCAACTTTATGAATTAATAAAAGAGCTGCCCATACGAATAACAAGGCCAGACCTCTGATCTCTGTTATAGACTCAACCCCTTTGGAATTCCTACTCAGTACATTTCATATGGTGACGACAGATAAACTGGATGTTAGTTAGTGTTTTATTACTTTAAAACAAAATTTAACCTGCTATGATTGTGAGTTTAAGCTTCTTAGTGGCCTTAGTAATTTCTCCGGTGGCAGTGGATTAGACTGATTCACTACAGAGGGGGTGGAGCTGGGAATCTTAGTAATAGCTAGAATTGCTGTAGGAAACACGGTAGGAGATTTCCAGATAACAGCGGAATTTCCAGTTAGTAATGTTCGTTATGTAATTGGATAGTGAGTATGGCACTCAGTGCCAATCAAGGTAGTCAGTATATGGTCGGGTGCAGGCATCCTCGGGTGAGTGTTTCAAACTGAAAATCACGATGATTTTCTCAGTGTATTTCCACGAAATTCATGAACATTAAAAGACAACTCTGTAAAATCAGGATTGTGGTTGAAAAAAAAATTTGCGCTATTAATTGTACCAGGTAAATTGATGATAACATTTTTTTGATAGTCTATTGATATTATTTCTTGCTAATACTAGGTGATTAGCACACCTTTTAATACTAATTATTATTGGTATTTACTGCTAATATTTATTATAATTTATGAATGTTTATGCATTACTAGGAGTATTATTGATTAGTATGCAGTGATGGCTAATGTGTCACATTTTGAGCAATATAATTCCAATGATTCATGGGGAATACACTGATATATTTAAGTATGTGTTGCATGGCTAATGATATATATATAACATTGGTCATACATGTACCAACGTTATTGTTAAGTAATAGGGGCTCGGTATTATATGTTGTTAAGAAGCGTGTGCCATCCTTATTTACAAATCGATATTTCAACTGGAAACGTTATCATCTCGAAGGGGGAAACTGTTCCACAGTATATTTCTTTTCAAAAGAAATTAACTGAAAATATGAATTAGGTGTTATTTTTAGATAAAGTGCTTAGAGATAAATTTTGTGTTTGGATTAAATTCCAAGCTGCAATAAAAAGGCTGCTTAGTGCATCTTACTTTATTTGGATTAAGTCAACAGAAATTGATTTAAGCGTAGGAACACTGAGAAAACTATCACTGGCATGCAGGCTGACAAAGTGCATAATTAAAATTTAACCAGATACTAGATTAGGGAATTCGGCCCTCAGAAAATATTTCCAAGAGTAGTGAACAAGGACAATCTGTAGAGATAAACTGTTTTTGTTGTGGGAAAAATAAATTTGTGGGTTTTAAGGCCATTTAAGTACCGTGTGTACAATTAAAGGTAAAGCTCAGGTTAAAAGAAAATAATAACTTGTAAACACTGAATCAGAGTGCCAGTATAATACTGAATCTTCTGGGGCGGAACAAAATGCTGGGGTTTACAAAATTGCTACAGGGAATGGGGTTTGGAAAGCCATTGCAGAAGTTAATCACAAATCTGTACAATGTGATGTAAATACAGGATCAGAATGTTCTATTTACATTTGGCTCTGTATGAAAAGAATTTGTAAGATGTTCATTCTTTAAAACCAATATTGTGATGCAAACTTACGCTAAAGAGTTGTTTAAATTTCAGGATTTATTGAAGGTTTCTGTTGGATGTAACAATAAATTTAAATTGCTAGAACCCATTAGCTCGCCTGTAAACAATGTTGCTCTTTTGAGTCAAGACTAGTTGGAGTCATTCCAGTCAGATAGGAGGGAATTGTTTCATATAAACACACACAAAATGTAGTCTAAGATGAAAAAGTACCTACAGGTAAATTGGCAAAGCTTGTGATGTTCAGTTTCAAAGTTAGCTATTCTGTTTTTAAAAAAGGTTGGGTAAAGAAGAAATTCAAAACAAAGGCTGTTTTGAAGTCCTATGTTACGCCAAAATATTGCATCCCAAGGCTCGTACATTTGTTTTTAAGGGATAAAGGTATCAAGGAACTGGATAGTCTGGTAGCCACAGGTATTTTGACAACCATTGGGATTAGCCAATGGACCACACCTACTCTTCTCGTGTTTAAACCCAATGGTGACCTCCGGATAGTGGGAGACTATGCAAGTATAGTGAATCCAGAAGTTGTCACTGAATTTGCTTATATTTTTTAACACGGTTGTGATATGTATGTATTTAATCGTTTGCCGCTTACGGTTTTGAGAAGCCCAACACTATTCCAAAGATGTGTGGAGGTAGTCCTGAAGGACTGTGAATGACAAAGCCATTTGTAGATGATATTTTGGTAGCAGGTAGGGATCGAGAACATGAAGTGAATTTGTATACAGTGTTAATTGCAAGACAGTGGTTTGCTCTTGAAGCGTGTAAAGTGTAGTATTGCCAAGAGCTAAGTGAATTATTTGGGGTTTAAGATCACTAAAACTTGTCTTGTGAACTTACCAAATACATTGCAGGCAGTTGCAGATTGCCCAGCTCTGTATAGTGTTTGGGAATCAAGAAATTCTTAGGGTAAATCAACCAATATGGAGAATTTGTTCCACATATGGCCGCGATCATTTTCGCTACGAACAACTTCCAGAAGGCTGAAACGAAGTGGTTGTGTAACAAATGATGTGATTGTGCTTATAGTAAGTTAATGACTACATTTCTACAAAGTGGTGTACTTATACATGACGACAAACTTCTTGCTGAAGCTGAAGTGTGATGGCTCTCCTTAAAGGGTTGGTACTGAAATTTTGCACGTTTATCCCAATGGGGATGAACGTCCAATAGTGTTTGCATCCTGAACTACAGCAGAAAGGGTGTAATGCAGGTGGATAGAGAGGCACTGAGCATAGATTTTGGATTAAGGAGATTCCATAAAATCATGTAAGGTAGAAAATGCATTTTGTCAATGGGTAATTCGGCTGTTGACGTGGATTTTTATTCCATTCAAGAGCACTCCAGCTATGACAGCTATGTTCTCAAGTCATGCGAGAGTTCCGCATGGGACACAGTGATATTGTGAGGATGATGGCCCTCGCATGGTCCTAGGTGTGGTGACCTCATTTAGATCAAGTAGTTAAGAAGGTAGTTAAGGGTTGTGACAGTTCTCAACAAAACAGTGAGAAGAATTTAGCTAGCAAAGAAGGTGTTTGGCCCTGGCATATTCATGCATGGAATAAGCTACATGCTGATATTTGTGGGCCTGTGAGTGGTAAAATATATCTTGTGGTGAATTGTGTTTTTCCAAATGGACGAAGATTTTTTTTATATATCGTCAAGAACTTCTGGCAACACCATTTCTGTGCTCCGTGCATTGTTTAGCTCTGAAGGGTTACCACGTGTATTTGTGATGGACAATGGTCCTCAACGAATGTGTAGTGAATTTGAAAATTTTGTGCTACAGAATGTAGTAATACACATGACAGGTATGCCATACAATCTATCGACTAATGGTGGCACGGAAAATCTTGTAAAAGCTTTCAAACGTGCATTTTATGCCGAGATAAATAGTGAGTGCCACCCGACCAAGCATTGTCTATACTCTTGTTTATGTATCATACAACACCGCATTGTACTACGTCAGTGGCTACTCGAAAATTGCTGCGAGCCCCAGAATTCTCTTCTCGGTTTGTTCTTTTTAAACCAAATTTTTTAGGAAAAAAAAATGCTGCTAAATTCTTACCTGGAATTTTGTTTGGGATCGTGATTGTCTGGCTTGTGTCGCTAAAAAGTGGCAGAAATGTGTGGTGAAACATTATGAGGGAGACAATATAAACCTCGTGGTTCCTTTTAATGCCTGTGAACAGTGGCATTGTCATACTAATTTTTCGCGTACTGTGATGGGTGAATCCAAGTGGCCACAATCGACCGACCAAAGAACAGCCTGGTTGGAGTGGCATTTACTTTCCTTTGTTGAGACAAACACTGTGTTATGAAAATGGATGCTCCTCTTCTCCCAGTTGGGAACAGTACCATTGTTCTTGCTCCAAACGATTTGGGTCCACTTTAACTGGATCCATTAACTGGTTTAATACACACTGTTGAATTACAGCTGTCTCCTCAGCAAGAGATGTAACAACATCGAGTTGTAGGTGCTCTGCTTTCTACATCGACGAGTACTCATGGAGCCGTCGTTGCTGGCTCAGTATTGTTCCGAGAACAAGATGGAGAAACGAATAAGGTCTCCACACATGTTACCTTGGCAGCCGCCGCCATTGCGATTCCAGAAACGAAATAGGAAAATTCCCAAAGGTCGGATTTGTGATGTCCATAAAGTGAAGAAGAATTGTACATACATAGTTCGAGAACCACTAAAAGAAAATGTAAAGTGAGTTGTGATATTTTGGAGGAGATTGTGGTGTCCATTCGATCCATCAGATGGCAATACAGTTTAACTGCAAGAATTAATAAAATAACTTCTCGTACAGGTTGCAAGGCTAGACCCACAATCTCTGTTGTGGACTCAACTCTTTCATTACTCCTACTCAATATATTCCAAAAGTGACAATAATAATAATAATAATAATAATAATAATAAATTTTATTTCAATTAGGTACATCAGTAACCCTCGAAACAGTTTATAAGACAGTTTGTGTGAGATTCAAAGACAAAATTTTAAAAGTAACAGTAATGAAAAAATAAATAAATAAATCACGCCTCAGCACAACTTTCCCTCCCCATTTGGAG
>JAHWFP010260822.1:0-11198 GCA_023313725.1 Lithobius niger
AAGTCATTTTTTGAGGGCTTCTTTCCTTAGTGAAATATCCAACTGAATGCAACTGATCCCAAGTTAAAGGATTTCTCGATCCTTTAACTTGGGATCAGTTTAAGGCTGGATCACACCGTCAGTGTGTTGGGTTACACAAAAGCAAAAAAACCAACGCAACGAACAAAGCAAACAAATTAGCCATGCTCAACTATTGAAAATACTGATAAATCGGTTGAGTTTGGTAAAAGTTCATGGCAAATACAGGTCGATTACACTGACTTGCGAATTTTCAACAACCTTTACTGGTTGCTTCTTCAGGATTCACATTCCTTCCAAACCTAACAAAATTCCAAAATTCAGAACTCTGCAGTTTTGAATTGTGGAAATTTGTTGGGTTTGGGTTTGGAAGGAGTGTGAGTGTGAGTGTGGGTGCCAGTGGCATAACTGCCTGAAGAAAACCAGTAAAGGTTGAAAAACTGATCTCAATAACCATTAATCTCTGCGATTGAAAAAAAAAATTACTTACAAGGGACATTTATTAAAAAATGTTAATAAATAGCATTGTAACCCCAACACATTGATGGTGTGATCCAGCATTAAGCAAAATGTTCTATACCTAGCGACATCATACTGCTAAATTATTCTTGAAGTCTACCCCAAATGCCAGAAAAAGGACTTCCTTATTTGAATTTTGACTGAATTTAGCCCAAGTATCTAACTGAATGCATTTCTTCAGTTTCCTGACCATTAAACTCAGTTATTAACCAAAAATCGTCCCAAGTCAAGATTTTATCTTCAACTAGCAGAGTGAACAACACAAACTACAGAAATTATGCAGCATTTATCATCCCGTAGCTGAGAGTGAAGAACATACTAGAGAAATTATGCAGATTTCTGCCCACGAGACTCTGCCACGCACCAGAAAAAATTCTGCCACTATGCATTATTTCATATGCTGTAATTCTTTTTCTGCCATGTTTTCCTGTGGCAATTTTTCATTGTACTTTATCAACCAGTGTGGTAAAGTCCAGGGAAAAAGATCCCTGGAAGAAGGGGATACTAGTTTATAATATACTTGAAACAATAAATTGCCTCATCACGCTGCAGAATTCTGCCCACGAGTTTCCACCATCCACCAGAAAAAGTTCTGCTACTAGGCATAATTTCATATGCTGAAGTTCTTTTCTACCATTTTTTCTGCATCAATCTTCACTGTACTTTAAATACCAGTGTGAGAAAGTACAGGGAAGAGATCCAAGGAAAACGTGTTAACAGTTTACAATATACTAGAAAAATTAAATTGCTCCGTTGTACTAGCCTTGTAATAAAGTACTATTTTTTCTTAGATTACACGCCCGATACAACATAAATTCAACAGCTACCACCGTTCGAAAAGCCGTGCAAACTGCTATGGCCACTCAGCCACTGGCTGATCGGACCGTAATAGATGAAACGTTCTGCCATTCCGAGGCAATGGCCCGAAAAATTTACAGAATCAAGACTCCTTAGCAAATTGTGGGGGCGGGAAATGCTTTGAAAGGGAAAAAAGGTTTTAGGGCCCTTGCCTGTGTCCTGCACCTAATTAATGGATAGCTTGCATTTTTATTTCAGGTAATAGTGTCTATAGCTTTAGAATGCCTTAGCTTAAAAGGCCTCACAACTGAGCACATTTGCTGTAACTTACATTGTGCTGGTCTGAGTGGATGTCCAAAATAATGTTACAATTTTAAGCAGTAGTCTTTCCTTTCCTTGTCTGGCTTCAGTCATTTTTCCCAACTTAACCCTTTCAGTTCTGCCATCTTGGTCACGTGTCTTGGAGAGTGCAGAATCTGTGCAGAATCCTTCATCAACACCTAAATCACTCCCTTTTTTTCTCGAATAAAATGTTCCGTATCAGCAGGTACTTTTGAAACTCTTCAGGATTGCGATTGCCAATTGGTTCATTTGAGTCAAGTTGCCCTTCATGGCAAAGGTGCCCGGTCTCAAGGGGTGACACATTAAATGAGTAAAGGTAGCATCTATTGGCGCCTGCAGAAGTGCGCTGCTTGTGGGCAGCCTGTTTTAATTGTGACAAATGCGGCTCGTGCATTCGACAATCGTGAGTATTGAGGAAATAAAGCAACTTTAAACTAAATGTATTTTATTAAAACATCAAAAAATGATTTCAGAAGCAGTAAAAGACGCTGCAATAGAACAATAGCCAGTGATGTTATCATTCCAAGGATTCCAGAGTACTCCAAGTTCTGCTCAATAATTAACAATACTATAAAATTATTATGTGTGCAGTTTTTTTATGTTCCTAGACTGCTTCCTGAGGCATGCCACTCGTTCATGGCAGCCATACTTTGGACCATAAGCTTTTTAAGCAGGAAAATGAAAAGTGGCATCATTAGGCTCAACAGGTAACAACCAAGTAACATTACTGCGAAAAGCCCTATGCTGTCAAGGATGTGAGGTTACGCACTAATTTAAAACCTTAAAATAGGGGACCTTGTATCTATCAGCAGGGAGGGGAGTTTATTTTGTAACCACCAGCCTTAATTGTTGCTGCATGATTTTTTATCAGCTATAATATAGGCCCACATTCCAACTTCAATTTCCCTTTGTATTTTTTCTGCACAAAAAGCTTTAGGTGATAGGCTTTTTTTTCTACTTTTAACTGTTAATTCTTTTGCCCAAATTGTTGTTGAGTGCAACACCATAATACATAAAATTGCGTAATTTTGTATACTGTGACAATGCATTCGGCAGCTAATCCTCTTAGGTGTGAACCTTTTAAAACTTCTAACCTTTTAATTTGAAAACTTTTAAACTTTTAATAGCATAAATCGCCTATTAAATGCCCTGGCATTGCTATTGGCGCCCCCCCCCCCAAAAAAAAAAATCATCATGTTTGTGCTAGAAATTGACTAAAAGCTTCAAACTTAACAAAATCAACCTTTTATCCTTTTTAAATTTTGTTTTTTCTGGAGAAAATTTTAAAGAAAAGCCTAGTAAATCTAACAAAATCGTCATTAATCCATTATTGAATAATTAGCAATATTAGCCCTATGTGATCGCTCATTGTTATTCATGATATGGATTCTCTTTAGTGAAAACTCACTACCTTTATTCTCAAAATTAGTTTTTTGTATCGTCCTTCTTCATTATTACATGAGTTCACGTAAGTAACACTTGTTTATAGCTAGTTTTGGCTTGACTTTGTGCAGGAGTTCAATATGAAATTACTTGAATTATGTTTAACTTTTTTTCACAGCTGCACCTGTTACACCAACTCCTGTAGCAATAGAACCAAGTTCTGGCTCCACCTCACCATCAACAAGGTCGAGCTCACCATCAACATCATCCTCAAGCTCCTCCAAACATGATCTGCTTCAGCACATTTCCCTCGGCAGAAGCACTAAAGAAGTTAGGCAAAAAACACAATCACATATTACGATATGTAATGCACTGAAGCATAAAAGCAATATTGTATACAATTTTTCAGGTTTCTCGGAAATAAGGACATCCCAACACAGAAGGATATTTAGAAAGTAATAGCCGAAATGAACTGGCCAGCCAGGGATTTAATCCCAAAATCCCTCAAGGCATGGAACAACCTGGAAAAAACACCACAACGGCGAAAAAAAGATAATGTTTGCCAGGACATAACAAAAAATATTGAATTCCAGAAATGGCTCGGCATCGAGAATGGAACGTCCAAGAAGGAGGGCTGGGGTGTTTTTACCACAGCCAGCTTTTCAAAACGTAGGTGCTTTGACTTTGGGCTAGTTGGTGTTTGGTAACTATGAAATTGGATGCACTCCATTAATAACTTTTTTGTTTCTGTAGGTATCTATCACTGGAATGTCAATGACGGTAGTTAAATTCGAATATCTAGTTGCAAAACAAACCACAAGTAAAGTTATTGGTAAAGTTTGTGAAGCATTGTGAGACTGCATGCATTCAACACACATGCCAGTGCCAACAGTTAACGACTGAAGACGTATCGCAAAAGAGTTAACGATCTGTGGGACATGCCCAACCGCACCAACGCAGGCGACAGTCAACATGCCCGAATAAAGAAGCCTGATAATTCCAGCTCCGATTACTTTAATTATAAGAAGCACTTTAGTATGGTGTTAATGGCAGTTTGTGATGCTAAAGATGCTTCACGGTTATTGATATGGGCTGCAATGGCTGTGTGAGTGATTGTGGTGTGTTGATCAATTCAGTGTTTGGTTATCGTTTACAGCATGGAGGGCTAGTTTTACCCGGATGCGCTGCAATTCCTAACACAAGTGTGAAATTTCGGACAAAGCATTTCCGCTGCTGGTTAACATGCTTCGCCTGTATCCTGGTGAACATTTACCTACTGAAGTACGTGTGTCCAATTACTGTTTATCGCGAGCCCAAATTCTGACAATAATGTTTTTGGAATACTGGCTACACATGGCATATTTTACACACTACTATCAATGCAAAACCGGAAAAGGTTGATTCCATCCTAAAGGCACTCTGCATTCTTCATAATGACATGATGAAAGAAGTCAAGTGTGCCGGCTGATGCTCGCCGATACTGCTCAGCAACATTTGCATATCGAGAAACCCATGATGGTGGTGCCAGGAGAGTGGCAACAAGAAGCTGGAGGTGATTTTGCTCTGCAACAATTTGGATAAGTTGGCACCAACAATTACACCCGAGTCACCAACATTTCTACTCGAGGCTTCAACTAGCCTAACTTGCAAGAGCCCTGCGTTTTATTTAGCCTACATCAAGTATCGAACGATCATAGCAGTTGCAGCTTGGCATTCAGATACACAATTTTCATACAAAGCGTTGAATAGAAACAATTTGCATATTGACAGTTCTGAAGGTTTAAGTCAAAACCAATTGGCCAGCCAAGCCAAAAATAAGGCAGCATTATTGCAATACTTTGCAAACAACCTCAAAGATCTCATCCAGTGGTAAATAAAGCGAACAGACCATAATGTCTAATGCTGCTGGATCAATAAAGTAAGTAACTTGCAGTGTTGGCGCACTGCTAAATTGTGCAAAAGATCTAGCACTGGTGCCGATAGTTTGGCCTTCTTCCGGGCTCCGAGTACGAACGCCGTCCATCATTTTTATTTCGTGCAGTCACACTCCTCCACATGCACACGGCATTCCCGTGAAGATGCTTGGTGCTGACCACCTCTTGCAGAGCTAAAACCATTTAAAAATAGCACTGACGTACCAAATGGTATTACTAAGAATGTGCCAGAAAATTCATTAGACATGGAGCAAGTGGAAAGCTGATTAGTGTACCAATCAAAGAAAGTTCTTGCAGTTAAAGCAAAAAACAAAACGACATAAGGCAAGTTTCAGTCAAGGAACAAATGTGCCTTAAATAGTTTGTATGCCTAATGGAAAAGATAAAAAAGCAAATTGTTAAAAGTCCAATGAAGCCTCAGCTAAAAATCAATAAAAGGCCAAACATACACCATGCCTGGAAGAGGAAATCCTTCCAGTTAAGCTACATTTACTAGCAAACAAATGTTTTACTTTCAAAAGAGTTCCCGGAAACCTAGACTGCGTAAATTGTCTCAGAAATGCTAGTGAAGAACATGGCAACAAGTGAAATGTTTCTTTTTTAACCAACTCTAGACAAAAATAAGTAGCTTAAGTCAAAAGGAGAAAATGAAGAAAAAATGCAGAATGGAGAAATGTATGGAGAAAATGATCTCTACAACGAGTGAAAGTGATTTCTACTGTTTATGTGGAATCTCGTTGTTCAGTGATTATGCAAACAGTGTGAAGTTTCAGATCATTGTGCAGTAAATGCCAGGTTAAAAACCGCTAAATGCTACAACTTTTTCATTCAAATCTACATTTGGTTAAAATTGAGAGGAACTAACTATGCAGAGATTTTACTTAGAAGCGTCGCTCTTGGCTATGAAAATAGACCTAATGCATTAATACAGTATATTAATTGTCAAGGATGGCTTTTTCTTGTTTTATGGCTATCGGTAATGTTAAGTTATTGCCACAGGTCCACACTTTTAAACAATGAAATGTCCAATTGTTCCTGCAGTTTTAAACAAAGAAATGTTTAGTTATACCATACTTGACCACTCCTGGTCATCTGCTCGACGAAGCCCTAAGGCCCTTTTGTAATTTTGAGCCACACCGAAGAAAACCGAAAAAGTAGGGTTAGAACTCCTGTAATACGAATGTTAACTTGTCTCTTGTTTTCCAGGGACACAGTTTTGAGACTGTGAAACAAGAAATGACCGAGCTGCTCAACAAACTAACGCAGCTTATCATTATAACAATTCCTCCGTTGGGATAGATTCTGCGGAAATTACAAAAGCCACTACTCGAGACCAACAGAAATGAAATATGCAAATAGTTCCTGTACAGTAACACACCTAAAATATCTATCAGCAACATATTCATTATTTCCACTGCTCAATAACTAAATAAATTTAGCAGATACAAATTTATTGTTTTGGACGACTAATAATGGTTGAGTAGCTGTGACTGACAGTTTCGTAAAGATTATGAATTCTGCATTTCTTTAAAGTGCTGAAAGTTTTTAACAATTTTTTACTATCTTATCCAATATCGGTTCAAAGAATTGTGTCTATTTTTGCTTCAAATTGTTAATTTTTAAAGACGTAACGACCAATAATAATGCCTCATAGAATTGCACTGCAACAACAGTGGAGCTGTTGGTTTTTAGATAAGTTTTAAACAGGTCTACAAATCCACTTCACATGCTACATCAAACTTTTTTTTACGGGAAATATGGAGTAAAGGCTGACTGCAAAAACAATCAAACAACTTTATTAATCAAGGGTCGCAGCCAACCTATAAAAACCTATATTTTAATTCTGACTACATTTTTTGTCCAAAATAATTACATGCACCTTAATTATTTAACGTACAAAATACGTTACATACGTACAAAAAAACCTACTTTTATAAAAGCTAGTTCCGGAACGATGTGTTTTTGAATTGGGACTAAAGCACCTACAGAGACGAAGGTACTACCAAATGAAACATAATTAAATTACGCTTCGGATAGGCCTATTTTCATTGCTATAAGATTTTTCTACCCTCAAATATGCGAAAAACTGCTCTGAAAACACCAAGATTGACCAGGTGTGGATAGCAGAAAGAATATATGAAGTGTGGATCGACGCTGTGTATAACTAAAGTAAATAATCTTTTCTGCCCTTTAAGTTGTTAAATTATTTTGAACCCAGGCATACAAAGTAAAAGATATAACATTTTTAATGTAAGCTTTGTGAAACCAAAAACATCACCGTATACACACAACATATACTGTAGTGAAAACACGTATACAGTAAACACAATGACAGTATAATTATTCAAAATGGATTTAATATGAATATCCGGATTAGTTAAACCATTAAAATAAAGCCTGTTGATGTCGAATTTTTCCAGATGTTATGTTGTCAGAATTTTAATTTACCAATTAACAATCATCTAAACTAAGAATGGAATAAAGTCCTACTTGTTACTATGGTGTAACGAACCATATTCAAACTTTGATTGTGTAAACGATACAAGTTCACTTTTCATGCCTTGATAATCAACACTGGTGCACAATACTGCCTTATGGGTAAATAGATTTAATTTAAAGCCTCTTACTAGCAACATGGGGGGGGGGGGGAATTGAGGCTTAGCAACATAGGCAAAGCACCGATAAGACATTTGTTCACTTACCTACCTCCTTATAGGTGATAGTGTTTCGTTATTGTTGTAAAAATCCTATGTAGCGCATCACCTTTCCTAAGTTTCTAAATATTCTATTGTTTTTTTTATTTTATTATTTAGAGCGACTCGTGGTTATTGATGCAAGAAAAGTTTTCGTACGTCGGAATAACTTGCAGATGTCGTCGTACGAAAGGCGAGTATCAAATTTTTTTAGCCTGATAGTAGGTGAAAAAAAAAACATCTGTTTATTATCGTGCTGAACATGGGGACCATGGTGATAGCCCTCCTCCCATAAGCCGATTTTTTAAAATTTCCATTTGGTGAAATGGAAAATAAATTTACACTAGATGTTTCGCTACGGAATTCATAAATTTCCAACGAAATAAAAGGTACAAAATAAAGAAATGTTATGTTCAAATGTTTTTTGGTTTGTTTCTTGAATTTTGTAATTTTCCAGATTTGTAAAAAAATTTGGTTACTTTACCAATCGGTGACAAAATGTGAAAGGTGTTTTTTCGAAACTGAAAATCATCAGAAATCGTTCAAATCTTGACCAACGGTTGGTTGAGTTCGGCCATGTGGAGTTCACTCAGTAGGTTAAAAGACTATAGGACATTTTAAAGAAAATGTACTGTGAAAAGTATTTCGTATGCCAATTAAATTAACTGTAAAACAATTTATTCAAAACACATGTTAGTGTTGCAAACTCTACTTAATTTCACGGATGAGAATCTTCTAACTTTAGACGAAGTCCGACTTTTTAAACTGATAATGATCGGTAAAACTACATTTTAACGGGAAATTCCTCTGTAGGGTGTATTTCTCCGACATTTTCCAAAAATGCATTCTCATCCCTGTACTGTGTTCCTGTTTATCGTTAAAAACTATGTAAAATAATTATTGTTCATTTCACTATCAACGGCTTCAAGTAGACGCTAGCTGCTGGATGCCCGATTGCCTCGTAAACTATTGTAAACCATTGCTAATATAATTTAACTACCGCATACTACGTATCCGTTTTTTGTTTACAACTAATAATTATTACTCTTCTAGTGGATGAACTGTACATTCATCTTCTATTATATTTATTAAATTTTAATAAAAAACCAGTGATGTTAATACAAAACAAACATGATGTATGACTGCCTTAAAAAAATAAAAAAACAAACAAATCCTACAATTGAGTGAAACAAGAACAACCAATGTAACGAATTTTGCAGCATTTTTCATTTTGTAGCCATCTTTCGTCAATCAAAAGCAATCTTAAGCAAAATAACACCTGCTTCCAGTGGATGAACTGTACATAGAACTTAACTGTTCTTACTTCCATTAAGCAGTCTAGCTATATTCTCTTCGCTCACTTCATTGGCGTCGATCCACACTTCATATAATACAATTGATTTCATTCAGGTTAATTAGCCTGATCGAACTTCGAACTGTTTTCAGAGAACATCATGAACAGTTTTTCTCTCCTATTTTGAGGGTAAAAAAATCAAGTTACAGACACGCCAACAGGCCTACTTGAAGCGTAATTTAACTATCTTTCATTTGGTGCTGCTCTTATCCTTGTGGGCAAATCGTACATATTAATGTTACATTAAGTACCAAGCAGCATGGTTTAGTGATATTCATTAACAACCTTCTGCTAAAAAGTCAAAATTCGGACACCATTGTCAGGCCGGGTTTACGCAACCACTCGCCTTTACATTCTCGCAGCTAGAAGCTAGAAATCATCTGAAATTCCAACATGGCGGTGGTTTTATGTCTGCCGCCTCGCAACGAAAACAGCAAATACCGTGAGTTCAGAAGCGTTTGGGAAAATTGTTTCGTCATAAGGAATTCTTTATATTATTGGCACGGATTATAAGACTGCAAGTGTTAACTCAAACGATGTCGGATTTAGCTAATCCAGGTAGCGTTATTACCACGGCAACAACACATTTGCCATCGCGATTGAGTTCTAGCTGCGAGAATGCAAAGGTGAGTCGCTGCGTAAACACGCCCTCAAGAGGGCGTTTGAAGCACAGCAAAGTTTTCATCAGCAAGGCTTAGCTAACAACGTGCCTAGTATCCATTCCCTGCTCATATACTATGTTCGTTGGTGCAATTTTTTGTTGCCAAAAAAATGGAAAATGGGGTGCCATTTTACAAGATGGCGACTTTTAATAGTTTTCATCAGAAAGGCGTAACTAACAACTGCGTCAGTCTCCACTTCCTGCCAATTTGTTCCGGTAACCTCCATTTTTCACCACAATATTCATCCGCTACTGGTATAACTGTTCATGATGAAATCATAATTGATCATTGATAACCCTCAATTGTTTAAAACATTGCATGTTACAACGTAACTAAGTTTGGGAACAAATAGTAGGAATAATCAACAAATCCAATCCAAAAAAGGTTTTTTATTTTTTATTTCGAATTGGCCTAATTTAAAAAAAAAGTATTCAGTGCAATCAATCGGTTGCCTCATTAGGTACAACATTTCCAGTTCAAGAGGAAGGTACAATTACTTTAATCTGGTACAACACGAACATTGAATCCCCTGTAAATCTTAAGCCATCATGCCACTGTTTGATAATATTAAATACAATTTTGTAACTTTTATAGATGATACCAAAGTGGCCGAACTGATTCCGTCCATGCCAGCAGAAAGGCCCACTGGGAGATAGCCGAACTCATTTGAGAGAGCCCGAGACTGAATTAATAGATCTAGAGGATACAAAGAGTTAAGAAGAAATAGACACGCACGACACGCGGCTATGATAACACACACACGACATGCAGACTAATTACCCCAACCATTCCACGTACAGACGGTTTGACGTGCCGGAATGGCTCACTCACGAAATAATTTAAATGGTGGAATTACAATACACAACCATTATATACTATGCAGTGAAACCAAGTCTGTACCATGTTCGAAATACCAACAAAATTATGTTGTGAGACAACAACAAGAAATTCATTTTTTACAACCAGTGCATGCAAAGCAGGGGCTTTAGCTACCAGGATTTGCACAAGGATTTGCATAAAATAAATATAATATTTTTTTTTTGCAAATTTTTAATAGGACTAGCAAACAAACCCATTTTGAAACACATGAATTCTAAACAATGTGTGTATTTTTTTTAAGTTTTGGAATTTTTTTTTTATATAAATAATATTAAAATATTTTTGAAGTGTATGCACTGCGTGAAAGGTGGTATATTTCTGCACATTTTGACGTATAATTTGTTGTGGTACGAAGATAAGATTTTTTATGTGAGAGGCTGTCAGTCGTCACATTTTACCGAATTCATTAGGCGACTGGAACTTTCTACTGAAAACAACAGGCTTGAAAACAAAAATTGTTAACTTCAAATTAAAACCAGCAAAGCTGTTGATATAAAGGAAAAGTTAGAAAAGAAAATAACAAGCTGTCAAAAAATAGTTACACAGTTAGGGTTGAGTGAAGACAAAGGTCACAGGGCCTTTGAACATCTTGGGAAGAAAATACATGAAGTGACAG
>JAHWFP010260824.1:0-29779 GCA_023313725.1 Lithobius niger
TTTTTTTTTCACAAAAATTTTAATTTTACGGATTCGCAAGAGCATTTTGGATCCAGAAAAAAGTTGTCCTTATTATCACTTTTTTCAAAAACTCTTTTCAAAAACTTAAAAAAAAAAAAAAAAAAGAAAAAAAAGAAAGGCCACCCTGTACATATCTTATGATGGTAGACTCTAACTTGTGTTCCCAAGATTCTACGCCGACAGATGGTGATCTCATTTATGCGGCCAGACATAAATTAGAAGGCAGAGCAGTGAAATATGTAGCTAAGGAAGGATTCTTCTCTACATGCACTAGATGACAAGATTTTAAATCAGCTGTAATTTCACGCTTCAGCAGAGGAGGCCAAAACGTTTCCATGGTGAAATTTTTCCGGACATTCCTTGATGAAAAAGAATCATTTGAGGATTTTGTGAAAAGAATAAACTTTGGCGGCTTCCGTTTGGGTTATTAAACCAGAAGATTCATCAGCGGAATCAACACACAAGCTTCGAATTAAAGATGAATCCATGCGAGCAGTGCTTGTCGAGGTCATCCTGCAAGAAATTGCATTGCATATAAGTGCGACTAAGCCTGGAACATGTTTAATGAGGCAATTATTAAACTGGCTATACTGGAGGGTAAGTAAGAATTAAGTATGTTATTCCGAAGGAAGAGAGGGATCCCGTTGATTGTGATGGTAGCCCAGCAGTCCCTAAAAGCATAAATTCAGTTGCTCTCAGTACCCTCGTAGAAAGAATTGACAAGAAGACTAGAGAAGCTTTGGAAGAAGCTAAAGTTAATGTATACGCTCCTGCCAGAATACTGCAATTATGAAGAGATGCTACAAATGCTGAAAACGAAATTGCTGCATTCCGCAGGCAATAGCTGACAAGACTCTGGTTATGGTTTGATCAGAATTTTATGCAGCAGCAGTAACAGACTAACGCACAAGTGCAATATTCACAGCCCCAGAATAACTTCCAGCAATTTAATAAGAGAGGGCGTGGCAATTTTCGTGAAGAAGCAAGGTACGAGGCAGAAAACTCTCTTGGCTACGAAAGCAGAGATAACCAGCAGTTTAATTATGCGCTATATTCTAATCAATTATAGCAGCAGCAACAACAAAATGTGACATGACAACAACATTACGGACCAGCTCAGCAAATCAGTATCAGTGTTCTTAATCAACAGATTTAAAAAATGAGAATGTTGCTTAGGGAATAGTGAGGTTCCTAGGTCTAAAACTGAGGTTAAACAGCAAATATGTGCTCCGACAATACACACATCGGTACACCTACCTCCGAAATCCTAGTAGCAGAAGTTATGAATGTGGACAGTGAACAGTTCCCGCTTGTGCATCAAATCAAAGTGTTTACACCACAGCACGCCCAAACAATATTCCATAAATCGTGTGACGCAGTCGAATGGAGGCAGCAGAAATTAGCATCGACAGACAGAACGATTTATTTACCATGTATGATGAATGCAGGGGTCGAAATCGTTAGATGGACAGCAACCGTACCACTTTTCCACTTGATTTCATAAATTTTGACAGTCGATTTCCAGTGACAGAGTAGCAGATGACTGGTTAAAGATTTGAAGTTAAAGTCTCCACCCGAAGATGAAGAATATAGTGTTTCGGATGGAGAGTTCTTCATTTCCATGAGGTCTATGAACCATGACACTGCTGGCCACAGAGAAGCTACCATGATGAAGGTCTCCCGAGATAGATGAATCTCGTTCAAAACAGAGTGTTAAGTAGGAAGAACGGAGGAAATGCATAGGCAAAGATCTTGTCCTAGGAGATGCTGAGGGCATCTGTAACCTACAGTGAGGGGTCTAGAAAAGGGGATACAAAAGCTTGAAGTTGATTGTTCAATCTCGTTGCAAAGAGGCCCACGAAGGAAGTCCCCAACGGAGGAAGAGTGAATGGCAAATGGTGGGGTCGAGTTTCCATTCCGTTGTTGGCGTTTCTTTCTTCCTCCAGAGATCGTCTGCCCAAACACTGAGCTTCCCCGTGATGCGTTTGGGTAGAAGCGTCACTTGAAGGGAAATGCACATCTCGAAATGTTGGGAAGTTTCGTTCATGAGAGAAAGAGAGTGAGCCCATCACCCTTTTCTGACAAATGCCACAGCGGTCGTTCTGTGTGACCTCACGGACACAACGAGCAGTGGTAACACCCAATACAACAATTTCAATACTGCATCACCATAAGACGTTTCAAGAGGCGCCATTTTTTAGCTTTGGCGTGCCAAAATTATTGCGATACATGAAGTTACTAGTTTGGACTCAAAAGAGCTGAGTGAGGTAGCTCTGTTGACTGTAGGTAACTCAAGCATTATCTGGCAGACACTACCACTTAGCTGACTGATTGAGCTACCCGAGTCGGCTCCGAATCCTAACTGGCTTTGATTAGTATTTTTTTTTGTATTAGTATGATGTGTAGCTCCACCTATCTGCAATATTTTCGGCACGTTCCGAACTAAAAATGGCTCCTACCAAAGCGTCTTTTAGTCATGCAGTAATGAAATTGTTTTGATTGAACGTACGTATCCTGTTTTCACCACTTCTATTGTGTCAAGTTGTTGCGTAAGACCCAATTTGGTAACACAGTATATGCATTAAAAACCAATGTAAATGCCCTTTAAGGTTCACCGATAATGTTCAGGACTAATATTAAAAAAAATAAAAGAACACTACTCAGGTTAGAGTTTACTAGATGTGTCACAGAATGTAACACTCTGGCTCTTTAAAAAAATGGATCAATATTGGGCTAATTTGTTCTCATAATTTATTTGACTGTGGGTTACATGTAAGATTACCAAACCAACCACAGCCTACTGTGTATGCACTAAGAATTTAAGGTTCCTCACTGGACTGAAGGTTTATAATTTGTATCAAGTACTGAAACTGCAAATGCCCATTTTTAAACAGGGGCGCGATAATATTTAGTTCTAGGTAAATGAAGCATGATAAATTAAGGCAAATTTATCAATTTCCCAACAATATTTTCATTGTTGGCTAATAAACACGATTTTTATTCGCTTCATTATATTAAACATTAAATGGCATCTTATGGTCCCTGATAAAGATGAAACAAAATTAAAAAACAATGATGTAATGCCAAGGGCCTCTAAACAAAATGCCACCTAGTTTAACAAAACAAATCTCAGCAAGAAAAACACACAATTTTCTTAATAAAAATGATTAAAAAATTTAATTCGTTTTCGTTTACATGAAATAAATACATGAAAACAGTTTATGTAGATCACTTCACAATCACAAGTGACATTTCAAGCCAATTTTGAAACATTGTGCACTTTTCTGTCAACTCGACAGTTATCCATACAAGTCATTCATATTAAAACAGGGCATCGACCTAAGAAACAGGTTAAAAATTGCATCTGTTTTAGAAATTTATACCATTCTGGTTAAAGCAGGTGGAAATTGGGTAAAATGGACGATATACATCAACTTCTTCATGATTAAAACAAGGCAACTGCAGTAAAATATGGATCTACAATTACAGAATTTACTTAAAATGGATGAAAAGTTTTGCTGTACAGTACACACAATGAGAATGTAGTCACAGATTAGTTGTGCTACCCCTCAACAATAACACCTACAACAAAACAGGGATAATTTATATTCATTATTAACCCAGCCTGGTCAATAGTCATAAGGCAACACTCACTTTAACCTTCAAGCAACAACTACTAATATGTGCATTTAGATTTTTAAAAGTTTTTAATTGTTCTCTTTTTAATTTGTTTGAGCTCATGCTTATGGTAGTTAAAAATTTGTTGCCCACCTCCACACTGTCCTAATTTTTTTGTACTGTATTACCCATATCCTAATATTTAAGCAATATCTCACTATCCACTCGCAGTCTGCTCCCAACCATATAACCCTCATTCTCATCTACACCAAACTGCGATGAAAACAGAGCTCAGTACTTACAACATTTATTAAAACCTTACAGCCAGTATTGCCATACAAATCTGTTGTACTGTATTTAAAATAAGCTAGCCTACTGTTACTACTGATAGGGTGACCAAAATTTACTCGTTTCATTAAAAAAACTGGAACTAGTTACTAATGCTGCACTGCATGGTACCTGGAGTTTTTCAGATTGGCACTCTCGAAATTCCAGGATCACCAATTGTTGTTTAATACTGCAGTAATTTGCTGTACTTGGTAGTGTGGTTCTATTATTCTATCACTAAGAAATTTTTTTTTTGTTGAACCTATTTTACTTTTCATTTTATCCCCCTCTATTTTATACTTCATATCCATACTTCTGCTAATTGTGTAAGCAGAGGGTATAAAAGCCAAATCTCTGAATAAAAATCAAGATTGATAGCAGACACTGGGTTGGCGAGGTATCTCCTGGTTTCTCTTTATCGTTCCGTTTTCATACGGTAATCCTTGCTAGGGTTAAGAGGCTCATACACTAAGCCTCATTACGGTTTAGGTCTTTGGTTCCTCAGAATTATCTTTAGTATAAGCCTATTTTAAGACTCCTTTCACTACCAACCCTTTTTTGCCTTAATTCCAATCTCTATGTCACAGGTACCCACTAATAAAGGGTACTTTACAGTTTACACCAGAGAAGAGTGGCCATCATCATGGCATTACTGTCAGGGATTAATGCAGGATAAGTTACTATCTTCAAGTTCCCGACAATGGTTCAAGGAAACTATAACGTTCGTCAACACGCAATACCACCTAGGAATTCTATGGGCCACTAGCAAAGCCAGCTGTGCAACAACTTTAAGACTACTAAGGAACGGCTTAAACGAATGCTCATAAAGATGCAAGGAAGTCCAGAGCTACTGGAACGTTATCACAAACGGGGCAGATGGAGGAAGTCACTCGACCACAACAACAATGAACCACTGTATACATGCCGCACCATCTTATTACATATTAAAGAGAATAAGAGAACAACAAAGCTAAGACTGTATTTGATGCTTTATTGTACACTAACAAACTGTCTTCATTGATGTCAGTAGATTTGATGCTATGATTAATTGCATATCACACTGGCGCAAGATTGTAATACCATATTCGACAGGCCTGGAACAAAAGCAGCATTAAGATCTTTTAGTCAAGACTCCTTGTTCTTCGACAGATTACATCTTCACTTGCATTTCAACGCTTCATATCTAGACAAAGCTCTTGCAGGATAATCTACAGCGACAATGTGCAGATATTTAAACAGGCTGATCGATCATTACAAGAATCCTGGGAATATCTCAGTCATGATGTTCAGGATCATGCTGCCCGTAAAGGAGAACAATGGTGATTTAACGCACCTCATGCTGCTTGGTGGGCAGGATTTTACGAGAGAATGGTTGGCTCAGTAATAGCCTGTTCACATCGCTATCAGATCTCCGACCGACCGTCGCTATGACAACCACCCCTTAGGCGGTCATTCATAAACATTTGTTAAGAGCGTAGAAAACACATGGTTTTATACTTTCCGAAGTGGATTGACGTCAACCAATGACCGTCCAATAGCTGACAAGTTGCAACAAGATAGGAAAAATGCAAAAGGAGCCAAAACTCTTCGAAGCTTTGATTAAGCTGTTTGCCTTCACGAACAGCTCTGCAACATGATACTTGAAGATAACTAAAAAAAAAAATGATGCTATATTCAATGGTGCCACAATTTCTTAAAGAAAATAGTAAAATATTATGGGCTGTTCAGGCCTTAGCCTAGGTATGAAATAAGCCTTCTAGTTACTTTTGCAGCATTGATTAGTATGTCATTGCTGGTTCGTTGGTCAGTTGTTCCAGTGCGACAGGTCATTTTTTTGTAGGAACCGAACCGAATCTGGATCTGCGGGATCCGGATTCGTTAAAATTTTACTAATTTCACAAGCAAATCTACAACTTTTTTTAACCATATATAAATGTCACAACTCAGTGGGATTTACACTATAGGTTTGTACTACTTTGTTTTCTCTTCCGGTTGTGAGATAAAGTTTAGTCAGCGTGTCTGCATTCGTGTCTCCCGAGTGCAATAAAGAACACTGTTTTGGAAGCTCTGTACTTGCGCTCGATTGAGAGGGGATTGGGAATGCAACAGAGGCACCGTACTCCAGAAGCAACCTTTTTAAGCTGTTCCGGTGCAGCAAGTGCTGGATATTTAGTTTTCCTGGCTAATTTTTGTATTTCTGTGCGACGCCTGTGTGACATACTATGGCGATGCCACGAGGTGCGATGGCTAAACACGTAACCCTCTCGCATCGGCCAAGGGGGCAGCTGACATTTCATATCAATGCTACTCGGGTTTACTTGACGGGCTGTGCGATAGTGCAGCGCTTATATATTGCCAGAAACGTGATTCAATGGTTAGCGAGGTGTCTATCAAGCTTGCACAGCGAGAACACGCCATTGACATACACTGGAAAGGCGATGTATCATATATTTGCATGGATACCGTGCCCGGAAAAATGAGCACTTGTGTTCCGCAGGACTCAGTGGACGTCGGGTGTCAGAGGGTCACCATCGAGACACTGAAATATAGCGAAAAAGATTTCCCGAATCGTTGGATGGCTAAAGATATAAATTCCAGCACCCCCTGCCCTTACTATGTATTGGGAATGTGTCTTTTTATCAGAATTATCACAATCATTCCAGTTTACAGTAAAGTACTGTTTTGCCTCTATTGACGTGGTAAATAAACACGTGGCCACGCTCGCAGATCAACTTGCAGCCAGCGAAGACACCCATGATATTTTAGTTGAAGTAGTGTAGCCAAGGGCTAAGACTCGGGTCTACAGTTTGTTTCACCTTTTCTTGCAGGAAATTGACTGTACAATGCACGTTTCCTTCCACTAGGAGTGCAAAAACATGTGAATTATCACTCGTAGACTCGACTTAGTTACTGTGTCAAGCATACGAGTGTGATATGCACAAGTTTTTGCACTCGGAGTAGGAGACGTGGTGTCGTACAGTCCACTTTCCTACACATAGAAAATGTGGAACAAACTATAGCGACGGCGAGCGACGTTGGCCGCGGACAAAGCAACGCAGCGGTGTAAAATGTGATTAGCTACGACTACCTCAAGCTGACGTGGCTAACGCGTTGTCTCCTTACCAGGGATTATTCTGGACCTACAGGAGGCAGCATTGGTGACGCGTTTTATAGATGCTTTCCCTGTGTCGGCTGTGGAACAATTTCGCCACGACCTTTTGTGTTCTGGCTTTGATATGAATTTGAAACGTCTAGATTCGATATCGGTATCGACAACAGGGACGGATCAGTGTCGCGATTTTCCATAAGCTTGCCTCTTCTACCAAGGGATCCCGGTTGGGTTCTTCTTTCACCGCAACTGCCTTCCTTTAGATTTGTAGTACCGCTTATAACTCAGGACGTGGGAAACGGGAAGGTGGTCTCCGGAGTAACGAACCAGCTGGTTTTTCGTGTCACGCACTTCGCCCCTCGTGCCAGTACTGACAATGGGGAAAGACGGCAGGGGCAACGCTGCTAGCCAACAGTAGAGGCTTATGCCTGTGATCACTGCCAGATGACACAACTGCGGCAGTATACTGTAGGCTGTTATAAATCTGAAATTTAAGTATGTTAAATGTAAATATTTTAATTTTAAATTATCTCCAATTCACAAAAGATTGTTGCATCTGCATGTATGCTCCGAGTTTGTTATCGCTTTGTGCACCTATATGGAGGTTTGGGTGCACTCTTACTCTGGCCAGCATTTTTTTTTTAAAACAAGTAACGTGTACGGGAGAGGAATACGGATAGGACTCGTTGGGTGTTTTTGTTGACGTTTTTTACACTTAACTACTTCCTCCCAAATCGGGCAAGACGTAGATTTACATTATTTTTTACCCTCTCACGTTAAGCCGTTTACGAACAGTTAAAATTTGAGGTGCAGTCTTCCTTGTTTCTACAGTCCCCAGTTCTGTAATATGTTACAACTGTGGTAATAAGAAATACTCGCCATGTTTATTATTAGTTTGGTCTATTATTCTACTTTTGATACAACATTTTTAAGGTCAATGTTCTGTGTCATTTTTTAAGAGGGTTTTCTACGCTAATGTTGAAGGGTGTGAAATAATTTTTACTAATATTCCACATACGTCTTAAATACTACCTTGTGTTATGTTTCGGCTATGACTTAGACCACGATTATGCAAAATTGCAATGGCATTGCTACTTTTGGTGACCCTTTTTACCTGCATTAGCTGATGTCGGTTATTAACACACTATCCACAAGCAACACTACTCATGAAAATACGAAAATACAACTGCCAGGCTGCCAGCATCGTCAGGATAACGACATATTGTGATGTCAGTTACTTATAGAGTTCACTTTTAATCAGCAGCATACTGAGCATCTATTAGAATCTTTTTGGTTTTTTTGCATGTTACTTATTGGCATTATTACAGGGTTACTGTACACCACTTTATACGACCTATTTTTTGTGTACGTTAACGCGTCTGCATGACGATTCCTTATCTTACACGATTCCTTATCTGCACGATTCCTTATCTTATCATTTAGATACGTATGATGCCCTTACTTTTATTGGGACCACTGCTGGTGGGTCAAACTTCTCAATTACTACAGTTAGTAATAGTAATACTCGTCATAATGTTACATCCTTGCTAGGCTTATAAAGTAAGGCTGAAGTGAGGTCCGCATAGGCAACCAAAAAAAAACCTACAGACGCCACCTATGTTTACCTGGCGCAAATACTGTCCAAGTTCACTTGACACTTCTTTTGTGATCGTGGATCACTTTCACTTAGTTTTTACTTTGAATACAAAGCCTGGAGGAACAACTGCCTGTTTGGGAAGGGGATACTGCGATTTTGGGTATCATTCAAAATTGGAGCTATCTTTGAGGAGCTATTTTGAATACAGAGGTTTTATTTTGGGAAAATTCGCAAGGTGAACTTTATTCTGCTATAGGTAGTGAATTTGCTGGAGTTTACAGTGCTGCCTCAACATTTTAGGGGACCGTGGCGAGTATTGTGTTGCACCGACTAAAATTGTTTTGTCTATGGAAAAACTGCTTATGGGTTAAGTGGCGAGGCACTATATCTTGGTTTTGGTACTTTTGGGGGTGTCAACATTTTTGGAAGTAGTGCTACTAACTTTAGGTTACGGATTGAATGGCAACTTGTCTGTAGAACTGCCAGGAAGTAGTGCGGGGTTCAGGTCGGAAGTAGGAAAGAAAGAAGTCCCTGGCTTTTGCTTAGTGAATCGCTGCGATGCCGTCATTGTTCTATGGGCATTACAGCCAGTAGAGGACGGTAGAGGGGCATAAGGCCTGTGGGTGGTCTGGGATAAGCAATATCTCCCCACTTCCCGATGGATTTGTGTTACCTGTAGACACTAAGGAGCTAAGGGACTCTGGGATCTGTTTTTATGTTGTACGGTCTGTATTTATTAACCTGGGAACATATTTTTAACTATTGTTGGGTTGCATAGACATTAGACATTTTCACTAACTCTAGGTACTTGCCACTACTATTGTTTTTCTCACTCTGATGCTTAAATAATTTTTCTGTGAATGTTCTCTAATTTTCGGATTTAAGTGATTGCCCGTGGACCATGTTTGTTATTCAACATTGACAGGACAGTAAGTTTTTGGAAAAATTTAAAATTTTGGGCATGGTTAAAAAAAAAAGAAAAATGTTATGTTAACTGCGGCAAATTGGGAAAATTTTGCTCTTCTCTGTTATTAGCTATGCTTCTATGAACAAACAAAAAGAAAACAACCGGTCTGTACAATTCTAGTCATGTAAGATTCTAGTCTGGACGAATCTTGTCGTGTTTTAACAAAGATTTGGGGGTACTGCAGTGTACATGGTGAGACATACAGTTCCATCTGTGTAAGTTGGCCAGGTTTGTTGGGTGTGCTACCTTGGCACTTTAGGGGACTCAGTTGTGGCCTCAGCTGGCGAGTGGCTGGACCTCGTTTGGCATTTAAGATGTTGGGGCTGCTTAACTATGCTGGGTTAAGTGTCAACAAACCGGAGTTTGAATTACTAGTTTGCTTAATGGCTGTAAGCAATTGCATGCCTTCTTTTGTAGCTGTGCTACTCTTGACAGCAGCACAGTTGGAGGCTGGTGTGTGTGTCCTCAGTGGGCCTCACACTGTTGGTTTGTATTGCGCATGTACTACTTTTCTCTTTTGGTTGTGTGATGAAGTTGAGTCAACGTGTCTGTATTCATGTCTCTGAATGCAATAAGAATATTGTTTTGGAAGTTCTGGACTTGCGCTACATTGAGAGAGGATTTGGAAAGTAACATCATAATTACAAATTTATTTCGGTTCACCAATCTTACTCGAATTTTACATAAGTCCGGCTATTAAATAGAACAGTTATCTTAATTAAACAGACATCAGAAAATTAACTTTATGACCTTATATCGCTGCAATTCATACTGTGAAAAGATCGATCCATTATAAAATAACACTACCAAGTTCGCTAAAATTCACAAGACGGACTAGTCCAGCAAATTTTCGTTATCACCCAGATATCTTCATCAGGTCTCGAGGATTTTTCGGCTTTCTACATCAACTACATTGTTGTTTACTTCGTTGTTTACTACGTCGTCTGCTTTGCATTCCAATTCGGCCGCGACCGCAGCCTCCCATATTTATTAGGCTGCATGCAAGTGCACTCACGAATGCACAGCGCATGCAGCCCAATAAATACGGGAGGCTGCGATTGCGGCCGAATTCGAATGTAAAAGTGTGCAAAGCAGACGATGTAGTGAACAAAAGTAAACAACGATGTAGTTGATGTAGAAAAGCCAAAAAATCCTCGAAACCTGACGAAGATACCTGGGTGATATCGAAAATTTGCTGGATTAAGTGCGAGCCCGTGTTGTGAATTTTAGCGAATTTGGTAGTGTTATTTTATAATGACCTTATATAGTCGACAAGAACGGTGGTTATTGGTGCAGAATACGTTTCAGTTGAATCCTGTCGTGTTTATGGATGCCAAGACGTTAGCATTACACTGCTTGTTCCTTTATTTTAGTGCTTCTGTGTTCCTGAACCATGAGCTGCCATTCTGAACTAAACTTTGCGTTCGATTGGCGTCACAGAGCAAGCAATACATCTGTGAAGTGAAAATCTTGCAAAAGCTTTGCCGAGACGCTGTTGCTTACGCATCCGGGCGAAAGGAAGGTGAAAGGAGTGTTACCGAAAATTCAAGTATAGGACCATTGTGTTCTTTGGAGGTGGTAAAGTCTTTTTGTTGTGTTCTCAGAGATGCTTCTGCATTCTTCCATGAGTCAATAACATTTTTATACACCATAGCCTTTTCTGTCACAAGTACAAAAATCGGCTAAACAGAATTGTTTCGAAGCGAAGAGGGTAAAATGGCTGACAACACTCACATAGTGTGATAGTATACACGCCAAGGTAGAACTTGGTTCTTAATTCCATCACTTTTCCAGGTCTCTTATTTATTGGTTTGCTAAGAGCAAACTAAGAAACATATAGTATAGTTTATGCAAGTGGTAGCGGTTGACGAGCTTTGAGGCAGCCTTCCTCCTTCCAATCTTTGCAGTTGAAAAGGAATTAATTCCATAATTGTTCTTGGCCTCTTATTTTACCCATCTGATTTTCCAGAACGTTTGTAAGTTTTAAAGGTCCAGTACAAACCATGGGAGTAGTACGAGGTCTAGCATTATAGCACTAATAACTACAGACAACTGTACAGTATGAAAATTCGGAGTAGCCACAAGGCATTTACTAAACTTTTTGTGTCTTTGGCACTAAAAAAAAATGCAGTACAGAAAGAAATTATATATCTTAATGTAGTTACGCAACAGCAAATGGGGATGTTATTTCAAGGACTGGTCAATGAAAATTCAAGGGTCAGAAATTAGGAAGAGAAACTAAGATGATTAAAAGTTAAATTTGTCAAATATGAAATCATATCAACATAGGCAAGATGTGACAATTTTACCACATTAGAAAAGACGCTCAAATTCAAAAGGGAAAACGGAATACTAAACGTATTGTGCAAATTTTTGACAGACATGTAAGTCATCCATCAGGCAAAACTTCAAACGCTGCTAACTATAAATTTACATGGTCCCAGCGCACTAAGCTGTCAGAAGAATTTGAATTTGTGCACATGACGCACTGTTGCCTCCGTTATTTACAAGGTCACTGCTTGCTTTTTTGCTCTCGTTTGTCTCACTGTGCCACAAAGGAGAAAGCTGCTTTCCAAAATCTTTACTAATTAGGTCGATTATCCCTGGATTTGAGGGATTCAAAGTACGATGGTTAACTTCAAGATGTGACATATTTTGTTCCATGAAATGACACTGGTGTTACAATTAGTTTTTTTTTCTCCGTTAGTTTGTTATTTTTTACGTTGTACACTTGGGGCCTACGTTCAATTTTCTATTACGGAAATTTCCAGGATTCTTCCAAGACTTAATGGAATTTTTCGAGTTTTTCCAAGGATTTTCCTTGGCCTTGAATTTCATTTTTATTTTCCAGGACTTTTCCCGGTTTTTAAGGACCTGTACAAACCCGTTATTTTGTTTTATTGTACTTGTTCAGTTCAACTGGCTCTATTCACCGATATTTTGAAAAAAATATACATTGAAAAATTTTATTTATACAATTTTAACAAGGCTGCACCGATACCGATACTGGATCGGATCGGCTGCCGATATTTGCGGTACCAGATTGGTATCGGCAACCTTTGCCGAAATATCGTTAATTCTGGAACCGTTAAAGATTACGACATGCGGTTTACCGCGATTTGCTCAGCAAATCACAGAGTATCTTCCTAGCAATGTTTTAACTGTTGGTTACTTATTAAATTTTGTTTTATTTTAATAATTAATGGACTTTTGCAGAAAACTACACCGTCGTTGAAAAATTGGGGGTCAAATTTTGGATATCGGTATCGGCAAAATTTTTAAAACCAGTTCGGTAGGCCTATCGGTATTGGATCGATAAAGTTGGAATCGATGCACCCTTAATTTTTAGTATAAATTTAATACAAAAAAATTATAATTTAATAATAAAAATATGTATTCAATTTAATTCAAAAATTGTCGGGTTTAAAATAAATTAGTTCCTCCTTCACATTTTTCAATTTGGTTAATAGGAATAATTCGCATTTTTACGGAACAGTACTAGCTTATTTCTGAATTGCACCTGCATTTTCAACATAGGCTATAATTTTTGTTTCGAGGATTAATCCCTAATGCTTATTGAAGCTGATATGCCCCAAGATTTTCGCTTTCGGGATACATTACTAGCCGAGACAGAATTGTATGCCCGTGAAGATTCTTGCTGCCCGGATGCATAAGAGTCTCATTAAAGCTTTGCATGCTTGCGTTGGACTCCAATCGCTATAGATCCAACACACTATAGATCCAAGATGACGGCTCACGGTACAAGCAGTACTGAAACACTTATTTTAATACGGAGCAAGCAACGTAATAAAATCTTGGCATCCATAAATCAACTATGATGTATTCTGCTCCAGTAATCGCAGTTTTTGCTGGGATATAATGGTCAATTTCATGCTAAATACTCTCAGAAATGTTAGTATCAACAGGTAGGTGGCCATTGAAAACACACTAAACTGATTAGTTCATGGCACTCCTGGCGTATATGATTGAAGTGTTGAAAATGTGAAGGTAAGAGATGCTTATTTAAGTTTTTTGGTGCGCTAACTGGGTCCGATGTCTTTGGACACCAGGCTTCATCTGTGGTATTGAGTGTTGATAAATATTTTGCATTTTCATCTCGGGCGTTTGTATACATGTTTAACATACTGGTATTGTTTTCCTTTTTATTGGCACAGAATAGGCAGTGCCTATTCTTTCTGTAATGTTTTGTCCTGTACAATGCGACCCTTAATGGACGCGGCGCGGCATCATAGCTGTTGCAAGAAGAGAAAGGACTGGATCCGAGAATGTTAAGCATAAGTGTGTGGATTATGTGTAAATTAATATAATGTTGACCATTAGAAAAGATTGCCTAAATTTTTACGAATCATGACAAACTTGCGTTCATTCAATGGCAATATACGTTGAGTTTTAGTTGATGTGAACTGTGGCAACGAGATTTACCATTTTGATTACATTGGGCCGAGACCAGGCATGGATTTTGTGTAAAACTCCGCATTATTATTTGGCAAAGATTGGAGTCTTCTCGTTTTTGGCGTAACAGAAGTCTCCCGGTCCTTTATTAATACAGCCTAACCCCCTATTGTACGTGTCGCCTACCATGAGACAACAAACCATCCTAGACACTTAGCCTACATTTAGGGACGTTTTACAAATTGGTTTATCAAATTAAAATGGTAATTGAAAGCCAGACGTTTAAAATTCAAGTAAGACATAATTATGTTTAAACATGGTTGAAAGAAGTTGTAGATTTGGTTGTAGTAGAATCCGGATTCAGTCTATCTCTACTATAGACTTTAAATAAGGTCTCCAAAAAAAATTTTTCTTGTAAATACCGGTAATCTTTACAAGATATTAATGAATTAAGACGGCTGGTTGCTGCCATCAAGTGTTTTTAAGGTATGAATCCCTTTCAGTCTGCAGCACAGCTTCAAGCCCCATTAAAAATTTTATTATTGTTGTCGTACTATATTTAGACTAATGCTTAAAATTGAATCGAAGAAGTTAGTTATAATCTAAAAGGTCAAACTTAAAAAGCAACTGGCACTAATTTTCTACACCATTTTTATTATATTTCAACTCAAAACAGGAGTAGGGTTGACTATGAATAATTCTACTTTATTTTTGTCGTCAAAAACTTAGCATTGAGTGAATCAAATTGTGAATGCTCGAAAGATCTTTTAGGTTTTATTTCGGTAAAAGTTGCACATCAGTTTTTTGTTTGTTTTCTAGTTAATTGAATGTTAGAGAAAAGTGTTGAGAAATGTTGAAGAGAAAAGTAAGCTTCTTGATTTTAATAACACTCACAGAAAATAGAAAAATAAACCAATTACTAATCTGTAGAGCAATCTGACCTAGATAAAGCAAAGTATGGCAAATAGTCCTACCTTATAACAAGCCCACTATAATTTAGCAAGCACTCAAATTTTTGTTCTTTAAATGTTGCGGACCGACATTCTCTTCCTAATTCTGTACGAACTTGATAACTAGCACACATTTTCACAGTTGCCAGATTCGTAGACATTTTAAATTCATTTTGAAAGTTAAACTTTTTTTGAGAAAAAAGGATTAAGTGTTGCTAAGTGAATATACTGGAATACAAGTCTCATTGGTTAATTAGCAACTTCTTGCTTGACTACTGTTTTTTAAAATTATGGGTAAATCATGATACTATTACTATGTGTTGCAGACAGTAAGGTGATGCGTATTGTCCATTTATATACAACTGTATTAAGTGGCGTGGTGCAATTTTATACCAACGACTTTCAACAACAAATAAAACCATACTTTTACAATGAGAAGCAAACCTTCACAAAGTTCTTAAAAATTCACTAGCATCTTACGTAACAGTCGAGAGATCTACCTAGGTACACATTGGCTATCCTTCAGAAACAAAGTCTTGAGACACCAGTAGTTATAAAATAGGCTAAGGTGTCAAGATAAGGATAGTGTACAATACTGCAGAGTTTGTGCACAACAGAATATACTCGACAACAGTCCCACAACAAAATTTTACCAATCAAAAGCTACTGAATTTCCGCAACACATCCAGATTACCTTTAGGCAAAGTCATCAAACTAGCAGACACACAAAACTGTCCTCTCTTCACTTTTAGCGTAGATAACAGTAAAATACTTTTCCTATTCTGCAGCACGTATATAGAAATTTCATAATAAAACGTACAATCAAACTACCATTTTATGAAAATGCATCCGTTCACCCAATTTTCAATGCCTTTCAGTCATTTGCACTTACCACTGATAGCAGCAAACAGGGAACTTGCACCCAGCCAGGCCGTTCACAAGCTAATAGTAAGGTTTGCAGCTTCCGTGTAAAAATCACCGCTTTGTCTTGCAGAGGCAAGACAAATGTTCTAATGCCATGCCAATGCATTTTGACTGAACTGCTCAGTTAACATCAACTGTGCTTGACTCATCCGAATCACTATCAGAAAAATCGTCCTCAGATGCAGAATCTGGCTGCGATGGGAGATTGTCAGAAAAGGACGTTATACTCGACTGTCGAGATAATGCTCGCACTTGGGACTGTGAATTATCCCCTTCCAACAGATCTGGACATGTTCCGACTGTGAGAGGAGATGCTGATGTCTTTAATCTGAAACGTGCAATGACAACATAAGTTAGCATTTGGTAGAACAATTACAAAAATGTTAACATTTTGTTGACAACATAAATAAGATAGTACAGTCGAACCTCGATTATCCAAACACCTTGGTTATTCCAAAGCCCAGTCTCGAGAAAATTTCAGTTTTCAGGCTTCATCTTTATTTCTTTGTTAAATTGTCAGTAGCGAACAGAGGGGAGGGAGGGTAGGAAACAGGTAATGTATATTTTCGGTAGCCAATAAAAACCAATTTCAACCAGGTAGGCCTACCGCTGGTAAATTTAGGTTTTTAGTTGCCGTCTAAATATCCATTACCTCAACTTTAGCATTCCACACAGCTCGTCAAAGGCGGCGGGCACTATATGACGGGAACCCTGGAGTCACGGGCTGGCTCCCAGAAAGTTAAAAACTTCGCCATCGGTCAAGTGGAAGGAGGCGTTGAAGACGAGACGGATGAGCGAGCAGCTTAAAGGGTTAAGAACTCGCCAGGCTGCCACAACAGACCAAGGCGTTGTAGGCTCTCGCTTGGGAGGACAAGTCTCGAAGATAATGGGATGTAAAAACCAAAGGATGAAGCCAAGAGGTGGCTCCGATAATATCCGAAAGGGAAATGTTGCTGTGGTGAGCCCAGGACGTGGAGATAGCACGCAATTCATGAGCGGTGATACATATCTTGTGGTCCGAACAGTCGATGTCACGTGCAGCATAGGCCTGGAGAATAACAGTTTTAATCCAGGTAGAGATCATCCGTGCGGAAGTCACACCATAAATAAATCGGTTCACCACATTATTGTGTGGTAGGATGACGGAAGGGCGGGGAGCCACTAACACCGTTCCTGAGATAAGGGGGGGGGGGGGGGGGGCAGGCTGGATCATGCTCATCCTAACTGTCTACCGGTCGTTTTAGGAACACATTTAGCCTTTCCGTTGTGAGAAACCTGCGAAAAGCAAAAACAGTCGGAGCGTTTACAGTCTCCGTCCTGAATGCATTCCAAATTGGGACTACCCTAATTGAAAAAAAATAACGACGCACGTCAAGGCGACAAGCCTGAACATCCAGTTTCAAATTATGGCCCCTGGTACAGATTATGATGGGGGCAAAATCAAAGAATGGAAGATCAATGGAGATCAATCCATGAACGACCTTGTACACCAAAATAAGATCAGATTTTATATGGCGCAGTTCCAACAACTCAAGTCCCAGTCTGGAAATACGATCCCTGTATTAGATTTCCCGAAATTCCGGCAATTGCTTTGTGAACCGGCGCTGGACCTTTTCCAGAGATCAATATCCTTGACCAAATGTGGCGACCAGACTGGGGTTGCGTACTCAAGTATGGGGCGAATGCCTAGACCTTCGCCACGATACTATCTGAAGTGAAGCATCTTGAAACAATCGCCGAACGGTGAAAAGCCGCGGCAGAAACCTTCTGACAGTGGAGAGAGGGCTTTACGTTACCTGTAAACCAGATCCCCAAATCCCTCATCTCAATGGAATGAGGCAGAGGCTCATGGTCCAGGGAATAATCGGAGCCTGGATTCAAAGTTCCAACATGGAAAGTGAAGCATTTTGGGAGGGAAATAGGCAGTTACCAAGTATTAGACCACTCAACGCTTTGGATCTGTGACTCGAGCTCAGAGGATGGGCCAGATGATGTTTTCGGCACCAATCTTCAGATCGTCAACAAACTTAAATTCATATGTGCTTTCATTGCCTAACTTAAGGTCGTTGATATAATTACGAACAACAGCGGTCCGAGTACTGAGCCCTGAGGTACTCCGCATGGTAAGTTGACCCAGGACGAATATGTGTCCTCAATCAACACACGCTGGGTACGACAATCCAGGAAAGCTGAAAGCCAACCCTGCAGTTTACCTTGTATACCACAACTACTGACTTTGAGAAGCACTTTCCTATGAATAACCGACTCGAATGCCTTACTAAAGTCAAAATAAATTACATCAGAGGGAATTCCAACATCCAGCGCGTTTGTCCACCGGTCCAGTACCGCTAACAACTGTTGAGTAGCCGATCGAAGTGGGTGAAACCCAAATTGATCGTGGCGTTATCACCTGATGCTCAATCAGAAATTTAAGAATAGCATCGCGGATTATTTACTCCATAATCTCGCATGCGACACAGGTGAGGGCAATCGGTCGGAAGTTTCGTGGGTAAGAGGCTGAACCCTTTTTTAGCACTGGGATCACGTTAGCTTTACTCCAGATAGCTGGAAGTTTAGCCTGGGCAAAGCATCGTGAAAAAGTAACCGAAAGAGGTCTGCTGATGACCTTTCCCAGCTGTTTAAGAAGAAAGGCCGATAAGCCACAAGACTTACTTGGTTTTAATTTTGTTATGGCCGTTTCTACAGAAGTTTCTGTGAACTGGACAGTGGTACATGGAATACAAGATCCCAGCGATTGTGGTGCCAGTTGGTTTTGGTGACCATCGTCAATGATTGTATTAGAGGCGAAGATATAGCAAAATATTTCAGCCTTTTCACCAGTGTCCATGATGAATTCAGATCCCACCTTCATGGGTGGAAGGATTCGGGATGCGGAAGTACGGCTGCGATAAAGCTTGGAAAGAGCCGAGTGGCTACCCTCCCTGATAGCAGCAATTTATCTGGCTTTATGCCATGATTTAGTTATGTCAGAATGTTTTTTTTTGTATATTGTAAGCACGCAGTGTTTCAGGTCGTTTATCAGACCTGTAACGTTTACAAAACCCTAAGTTTGACGGCGTTCCATTTTATAATAGAACGTGGAACAAAAAATTTATCCCTCCCCAAGGGTCGTGGGAGTTCACGACTTAATTCAATATGTCCCATAAGCATCCTGGAGAAACAAGACCACGAGTTTTCAATGTCAGGATGAGCCCAGAAGATCACAAGAGTCCCAGTCTACTGTTTCCAGGGAAGAACGTAAGAGATTAAAATTTAATATTTCCCTTGGCCAACCTCGTGCGTGTTCCTGTGTCAGACGTAAGATTTGCTGAAAGGTTTAGCTTAAAGCTAACAATACAGTGGTCACTGTTTCCAAAATGGCTTCCAACCACTAGGTCGTAGACAAGTCCATCATCACTAGTTAGGACCAGATCAAGAATATTGTTTCCTCTGGTCGGATGATCCACTAGCTGGACCAAGCCTAGTGGCGCAATTACGTCCACGAACAAAGCATGGTGAGGGTCTCTGGCGCAATTTCTATCCCAATCTACTGTTGAAAGATTAAAGAGACCGAGTAAAACAGTTTCATACCCAATTAAAACAGTCCCTAGGATAAAATTAGAGATTCACGATTTCAAGGTCAATGTAGCTGTTAGGCAGGTAGCATAGCAGGAAATTAATTTTATGAGAGGGAAGGTAGATAGCAATGCCTTCCTCTAGGGGGCCTACCCGCCCAACGACCAGAGGGACTGATACTCGATGCACAACCAGCAACCCCCCCCCCCCCCCTACTACCCCGATCCCTACTTATCAACGAGTACACCCTCGTGTCACAAAGCATGCTGAATGATGCCGTCAGGCTCATTTTACTTGGCTATCTAACGAATTTGGAAGAGACAATAACGCTTACGCCAACTTGAAGTTTCAGTTTGCTTCTGCTCTGCGAATTTTCGGCAGGATTCACAAAAATTTTTCAACTAAGTCTTCCGCCACCAGAAAACGTGGACCGGGAAAACGCGACCGTTATCCAAACCGAAACTCATGCACGCGATGCACGATCTGTTAAGCAGCGACAATCGGCATCAGACGAGAACGACCCCACACCAACAGAAATTCAGCACGTGTTTCAAACACTTAATGAAAATCCTCTCCAAGAAGAAGCAGTGCCATGCAGTCGCCTAGTGAAAGGAACATTAAAATCTCCTATTTTTGATGCAGATATTGACGAAACTGAAACCGAAACTGACACAGACCAAACGAACACAACGGATTTTGTTCCCCCCAGCACAATAAACCGTAATGGATGATAAACATCTCCACGTTTCCTCTCACACCTGCTCAACAGCAGCTGCTTCAATTAGACCCCAAATTTATTCCCATTTTGAAAAGAAGCCAAACGGACCCACTGGCCAATTTTACAGATGTCCAGGTCATACTAGACAAATATCAACTAGCCCCGATCGTCTCACAGAAACTCCAGTGCCAAGCAGTTGCCATTCCTAAGTCCAGTTCACCAAATCTAACCCCCAGCCAGATAGGAGCCCTTAGAGAACTCCAGCAAAACGATTGCATAACCATTTTACAAGCAGACAAAGCAAATGCTACCGTTGTCATGGATACACATATGTATGTGGAACGAGTCACACATGAACTTACTGGCACAAAGATGTACAGTAAAATCTCTTACAAACTGGGAAACTCATTCAAAAATGCCATTGAAGAACACGTGACCAGATTCATAAAAGAAGGTTTAATTAGTGCGGAAAAGGGAGCCAAGCTGATGCCCGAGCCAGAGACCAAAACCCCCAGAATTTTTGCACAGATTAAAACCCACAAAGGAAATCCGCTTAGGCTGATCACTTCAGCCAAAAATGGCCCAGCTCAGCGTCTGGACTGGTTCTTGGCTCCACGACTGAACAAGTATATCTGGGGATCGTTCCACCTGTCGAGCACCATCCAATTTGTCGAACATCTAAAGAAAGTGCAATTGACACCAGGAGATGTGCTCTCCTCGTTTGATGTGCAGGCCCTTTTTCCAAGCCTGCCACACAAGTTGATCCTACAGAAGCTGGACGAGTCGGCCATCCGACTCCAGATCGACCCAAAGGAGCACGAGCTCTACAGAAGAATTTTGAAAGCACTCCTGGCCAACATCTATGTGGAATTTACACAAGACGTCTATGTCCAAACCAAGGGAACCCCCATGGGGTACTCGTTTTCCCCCAAACTTGCAGACATAGTTCTCCAGTTCCTGGATGAGCATGTGACGAACACTCACCCAGAACTCAAGCTATGGAGACGCTACGTCGATGACACCTTCACCGTGAATCAAGCCCATGCGGTTGCCAGCGTGCTTCGGAATCTCAATTCCTGGGATCCTGACATCCAATGTACTCTTGAACCAGAAGTGGACTCTAGAATTGCTTTCCTCGACGTCATGGTCACGAGGAAAGGTAAGACTCTCGAGTGGGAACCCTACCAGAAACCTACACAGACTGGAAGAGGAATTCCCTGGGCCTCCGGCCATCCTAAAAACCAACTAAAATCCATCGTAATGAATGAAATGAGGAGGGTCAAAATCCGATCCAAAAAGAGAGAGACCGCAGAGATCCACTTCCAGCTTGTCAAAAGGACATCCCGCCCGAATCCTCAACCAGGCAAGAAAATGGAAATTTCATCCAAAATCACAGAACGAAAAGAAACAAGACCAACAAAATCCAGTTGAAGTGGTGACATACTGTACAGGAAAAACAGAAAATGTCCAAAAGACGCTCACCGAGATGGGTATTCGGTGCTTTATTCGTAACCAACCGAACCTAAAGACCCTGCTCATGAAAAAGAAACGCACCCCCACCCCAACACACAAGAATAATAAACCAGCGAATGAAAAGGACCCCCAAACCAGACCCAGCCAACCCACCCATAGATACCAAACCCGATCTAAACAGAAGCCAACACCGCAACCACAACAAAACCAGCATAACTCCTTCCCAATAAAACCGACTCAACCAGTAATGCACCTCCCACAAATGCCAGCAGCTGCCTATGATGTCCCCTGCGCAGAATGCAACAGTATCTACGTAGGGAAAACCAAGAGACGGATTAGCAAACGGGTTGAAGAGCACATGACGGACATCGAGAATAAAAAAGTCAAAGAAATTGGAATTGCGGCCCACCATCACCGCCTACATCATGAAATAGCCTGGGAACAAACCAAAATGATACTCAAATCAAACACACCCTTCGAGCCACACCTACGAGCCCTCGAATGCCTTGCTATTCAGTTTCTCAGACACAATCAAGTGAAACTCGTGAATATCCAAGAACCCGCACATAAAGGAATAGCCAATATTACCACACCAGAGCTCACCTCTGGTTTCTCTTACATGTGGAAAGCCTACCTCCCTCCACCACCACCTAAAGAAGAAGAGAGGGAGCCACTGTCAACGTAACTGGCAGTTGCACCCCACTACACGTTTTTCAAATCTTAGTGATGTTACGTTAGTGTGCTAAACAACCAGTGCCTGATGAAGGCGGAAGACTTAGTTGAAAAACTTTAGTGAATCCTGCCGAAAATTCGCAGAGCAGAAGCAATCTGAAACTTCAAGTTGGCGTAAGCGTTATTGTCTCTCACAAAGCATGGCATCTGTCACACTAGCATCGAGCCATGACTCCACAACAAAAATAATGTCATAAGACTCACTGCGTACAAGATCATTAAAACACCCAACATTTTTCTTAATACTGCGTGCATTGAACACAGTGCAAGCGAGGTCTCCAACCGTGGAGGTTGGAGGAGTAGTTATGACTGGGTCTTCCCCAATTAAGCAAACTCCAGAGAAGCAAGCACCTTTTGTAGGTTGTACTGTAACACTTTCTTGCCTTTAGCGGTAAGATGTAGCTGGTCTCTAGCTAGTAGGGTGTGATCTTGGCATATTTCCCTGTCCATGGCCACAAAAGAAAAATTGCAGCGCACACTTATCTGCCGAAGAAGTATATTCGTGTGGATCACTTTCTTGTCTAGGTCTCCTTGCTTTAAGCCCAATCTTGGGAAAAGTCCAATGACAGCGATTTTTGCCCTGGGAAACTTTGTGTTCACAGAGATCAGGCAATCCTGGATGATGCCCGGCAGCAGAATCAGAGCGACGCGCGACGCTACGTCGCAGTACGGCTGGCAGCGTTGCAGTACGATTTATACTGCACTTTTTTCTTTCTTCGTCTTCTTTTTGCGATAATTTCGCCAAAAATTTACTGATTTTAACGTTCAAAAACACCATTTTAACCGTTTTTTCAAGAGCTCTTGAATGGTGCTATTGTCATGACGATAGGTATGGTCGTTCTCAAGTTCTTTAGCAAAAACAACCTACAAAGGTCTAGAAAAAAAGTTCTCACAAGAACTTCTACATGAACCCAAATGGGGCTAACTCAAAATTTTGCACAATGCAAAATTCCATCTTCACACTCGTTCTGCCATCCGCAGACACCTCCCTCTTCCCGCAGACCGTTTTTAGTTTGCAAAAAGCTTGTCGCAGTCCGGCTGAAAATATTCTGCTTCTGGGGGATGATGGAAGTAATTCTGTTTGGAGATTCCTCTTCAATGCTGTTAGTTCCGGCACTAACCACCAGTGAACCTATCGGATCCATATCCCCAATATGCGTCTCAAGTCGAGCACTTAAGTCCTTCACCTGAAGTCCTCGATAAGTCCATGTTTTCGAATGTGGGTGCACCCCGCCCCTCAAATTTCGCACATGAGTCCCCGACTATAAGTGTATGTCTATTCCAGATTCCACCGGGAAAAACATCCACTCCACCATCCTGTGAGTTGGTCCCTGCAAGGTCCTGGTTAGTTTCGTGATCCGAACTCTCCCTCCGTGACACGTTTCCCTTACGTGTATTCTGCTGCTCACACAATACATTAACGTGATGATTTAGGTTGTGATTAGTTCTGTTAAGCTCTCCACCCTAGGCGGGCTCCAGAACTGTTGGTGCACAGCTAGATGTGGGATTTTTCCTGCGGTATTTTTCCCTGCGGACCGTAACATTTCTGTGAATCTCTGGGAATGGTTGTTTTAATACTGTAGGTGAAGGTGTTATAATCTCATTTTAGTGGTTCAAGTGGGCCGATATGATCTCCAGCTCACTATCGCAAGATGACTTCAAATTCACCAAAAACTGTTTTCCACCACCGACCAGTGCATCCGCAGCCAGGGGTAAGCTAATCCTGCTACGAGTATTTTTATCAAACTTCTTTAAAAGAATATTCTCAAAAGCCGCCACCCTGCTCTCAACCTTCATAATCAGTGACTCGGCATGCTCCTCCAGTATACGCTGCTGCTTTAGAAAAACACGGAAGACCACTCGTTGAAAATATCAATGAAGACCTTAAATCGAGCACACTTGAAATTTGCTCTGGTATATGTTTCAACTTCGAACTGATCTCCTCTATATCAATATATTTTTTTGAGGCTAAAATCGGTAAGTCTCTCCAGAAGTTTCAATGAGATGTCGTGTAATGCCAGCAGCTTCTGCTGGTCTTCCACACGTGTATCCGGACTAGAGCCCATTGGAGTACTCTGGAATGGCAGTTTGGAGGCACTATGTGTTTGAACAGAGTTGAAATATTAAGTCTTCGATCATCATGGCTGCCTTGATATCACACTCGAGGCTCACTTCGGCTCCCCGGCGAAAAACACTGTTTATCTCCCACCAGAAACCTTTCCATTTCGCACAAGTGAAAAACGAAGAGAAAAAGGAAAACGAAAAAGAGGAGGAGAAAAAAAGGAAAAAAGAAAACAAAAAGTCCACCTAAGGGATTCAAACTTGCACTGAACCAGAAGGAACCAAAATGGTGGCACCCACTCCAAAACCAAACTGCAGGCAAAACAACCTTCAAAGTCAGCAGGAATCCAGCCAAGGGCACAAAACGACTACAAACCACACACAGCAGAAGCTCTGAAATATTTGTGAAGGGCATGAAAAGCTGGGAGCGTCCTTTGTGAAGCGGTTTAGACTTCTTGATAGAAGCAGAGGGCTCACACAGGACGAAGAGAGCGTTCTGGTTCGTCTCCCATAATGGTCGAGAGGGCCAAACGGATGAGACCGTATCTGAGGGAGTTTGTGTGTTTTTGCTCGAGAAGAGTCTCGTGGTGTTAAAGTAATTACTCCTTTATAATCTGGAAGGAAGAAACAGTCCGCTGGCGTGGCAGATAAGGCCTGTAGCTCACTGCAGCGAAGAAAAGATGCAAGAGCATTGAGAAAAACCGTCTTGCGTGAGAGATGGCTACGGTAGGAAGAGGCCATAGGTTCGTATGGTGCGGAAAGCAGGACTGAGAACGATGGATAGGTCCCAGTCCTGAAAGAGCCGTCTGGTAATGGGACGCACAAGACTAAAGAATTGAGGATAGTGGAAACACCGACGTCATCTAGGAGTTCCAGACTACCGGGCAGCTCGAAACACTGTCTTGAGGGCGGAAATAGACCAGGACAGTAGAAGTTTTGAGTCCTTCCGTGAAGAGGTCGTTCAGGAACATGAGATAGACGTTCAGAGGGGGACAGAGTGGATTAACTGTGTGATACACCAACGAAACCATCGTCATCAGTGGGGACCTTAGAATTTGTTAGTGGACAAGCGGATGGCTTTGAAAGCAATGCGAGAGGTCTGTTCTGGAGAAATGCGTGCTGCCTCGAGGAGTCGGATGATAGTAGCCACGCGTGTAGTCGCAGGGACTATGAACGGTGGTGAAGATAGGTGCCGTGTCGCTGGGATAGGAGATCTGTGTCTGGCGTGTAATCTATTGGCGGATCAATGAGCAGGTTCAGAAGTGACGGAACCCAAGGGGCCGCTGACCAATTGGGAGCAATCGAAAGGAATTGTCCGAGGAGCGGGCGATCTTGCGCAGTACCATCACAAGCAGTTTAAATGGAGGGAAAAGGTATCCAAAAAGGTGATCCCAGGAAAGGGTTAACGTATCCACTGCCCAGGCTTGGTCGTCTGGGAATAGGCTGACAAACTGGTGAAGTTCGGCATTGTGTCTCGTGGCAAAGAGGTCTACTACCGGATGACCCTAGAGGCTGAAGAGATATTCGCAAACTGATGTCTTTAGAGACCATTCCCCAAACGGAGGGGACCGTCAGGAAAGGGACTGGGAGTCCGCAATCGCATTGCGGCTGCTGGGGATGTGTAGAGGTAGGATGGTGATGTGGAGGCGGATGCATAGTTGGAAGATTTCCGAAGTGACAGCGTGGAGAGAGGATGACCGTGTCCCTCCCCTTTTCGAAGATAGGCAACAGCCGTGGTGTTGTCGATATGTACTTGAATCATGTCACTGATATGGCGTAGTCCCAGGAGGACGGAATGCAGTTCCAAGACGTTGATGTGCGTGGCTAGGTCGAGCGGATGCCATGCGCCGGAGTTCATGTTGTTGTCGATGTGAGCCTTGCCTACCTTCAGGGAGTAACAGACGAGATCCAAAAAATACTCGGAGATAACGGCTTTGACTCGTATGTGAAAAAAGGAGAAGGCCTCAAGAATTTCAAATTTGAGCAGACTCACACCTGAGAGGCCTCGAATCCCTGGCTATTGAACACCACGTCCGAGAGAAGGATGTGCTGATGAATATCCAGGGACCGTCTAATCCTTCAATCCAATTCCTTTTGGATGCTGGTTTCAGGGACCGTCTAAGAAAAAAGTGGAATAACGGCCTTCAAAATAACGGAGGCAGTGCATGAGCGTCGTGCACCTACCTTGTACATACCTGGTAAATATTGGAGGCCAAGTTAACGCCAATTTCGAATCTAATGGACTGTAAATAGGTTGTGGTGTTTGGAATTTTTATTACTTGCCTGAAGATGATAGTCGGCTAGGTTTTCGATCCACAGTAAATTGACTATCGAAAATTCGCCAAGAATTGTTAAATCGTTCTTGCCTGTTTGGAATATTGCGTATTTTCCTCCGTACGTAAGTAAAGTAGTAGTTGCCATCCAATCACGAGCGTATTGGGTTGGAGGCTGCGGCGAGACCGACTGTTTACGTTTGAATGACCAGAGGGCATTATCCGTCAGCCCATGGACATGTTCTTTGGAAAGTTCAGTCGTTGGCAGCCCGACCGAGATGAACGGGGTTCTTTTTTTTTTGTTTGCGATAGAGTAGTCGTCCGCAGAAAAAGGAGGCGCAAGTGGTGTAGAAGAACAGAAGTGATGTGCGGAAGCCTACTGTCCGGGGTGGCTGCAAGCCGAACTGTGATCCTAATAGTGCCATCCGAAATGAAGAGAGGAATGGAATGTGGAGGAATGACGGCGGGGGTTCGTCATTAATAAGGAACGGGAGGAAGATCCTTCCCCAATTCTGGTGAAAAGGCGAAAAAAAGATGAATCTGATGGAAAGACAGTCGAGCGTGTGACATAGCGTGGCGGACTGGAGTGTTGTAGAGGACCAGCTGAGGACGAAGGACAGCTTAAAAGGAACACAGCAACTATGGTTGTTGAGAACCGGAGGACTGGGAAGGAGTATGGTCCGCGAGGGACCAGTAGAAACCGAATGGTTCGTTTGAAGTATAGGGACGGCGATCTAGGCGAACAGAAGGGTGGGCGGGAAGGCCGGTTAGTCCAGTGATAACCAGTGGCATCCGTTTTTGTACTGAGATTCCGTGATGGTAAGTCAGGAGGGTGAAATAGGCCAGGCAGAGATGTCTGAAATGGCTCCAGAAAGGTAAAGCATGACAGTGAAAGGGGCCAGGTAGAACTGGCCTGAAGTTGGAAGAAGGCAGAGGTACTGCATGGGACAGGGGACGCAGCAGCCGTTGCTAAGCATCGTCTTCTTGTTATTTGAAGCGGTAGCGAACGGGGTTCTTCAGCAGAGCGGATACGGAGCAGACATATTAGAAGAAAGCTTCTAGATGGAAAGGGGTGGCATGGCTACTTGGGCCAACAGCCATCCTGTCGTTGGGCTGTGTTGACATCATGAAGAACGAGGAGGAGCTGTTGTAGTCCTGACTGTCGGCAGTTGTTCACGCCACGCTAAGCGCACAGCAGGCAAACGGTACGAACAGGCGTGTGGATGGCCGCGGCAATAGGCCGAAGCCGCAGAAGTGGAACAAGCTTCGTAAGAAGTGGACTGCCTGTCCGACGAAGCAGGGCTGTAGGCAAGACGAACGGAACAACGGCGGTAATGAGCCGAAGCTGAGGAAATAGCTGGGAACCAAGTGCTATAAGAAATGGACGACTTGTCCGACGTAGCAGGGCCGCCTGCAAGATTGTCGGCGGATGGACGGCTTAAGTAAAGGTCGCTATGGAGAAGAGTTGTTCACAGGGGCACAGAAAGGGCCCGGAGGGGTACGGTCGAAGAGGATGCGATACAGCCGATGAGGATGATGTTAGCATGAAGCGGCCAAAACACTGAGTCGAAGCTGCAGAAGTCCGGAGGCCAGGGCTCCTATAAGTAGCGGAGGAATCGTCAGGGGGAACTGAGGCAGTGAATGAGGACAGAAGTGGCCGAAGAGGACGAGGCGTAGCCAATGAGGGCGACCTGTAACGGAGGACGGATTGCATCCTAAAGAGGACGAGAAAACCCGTGTAAAGTTCTTTGCTGAAGGCCGGACCGTCTGCAGGGGACGGAGGGCCAGGCAAGGAATCCCGGTGTAGTGGGGGCTATAACAAGACCACGAACGGAGGATGAGCCGCGAGGTCGGCAGACGAACAAGTCGGCCACTGCGAGGACCATACAATCCATGCTAAATAGTCCTGGTAGGAAAGTAGGAGGAAGACGAAGTCAAGAAGTGGCCAGTGGCCAGTCGAGAAGTGCTAGTAGTTCCAAAAATCCAAGTCGTTAGGGGAGCACAGACGAGCGACCACACACGTGGGCGCTTTACGAAGAAAGATCAGGAGCACGTCCAACGTGGTTGCTCAGCGCAGAGAAAGAAAGATGAAGCCACCAGTGCCAAGGCACTTTATATAGAGAAGGGCTGCACACAACGATGTGCGGAGGGTCACAGTGCCGGCAAGCTCCAAAGCTCGCATAAGGAGAAGGAGAACGCTAAAATTGTGGTAACATACGTTTTCTACGGCAACTAGAAAGCATCAAATTTCGTTGTTTAAAATGTACGGCCCTATTTACAAACGTCTATAAAAAATTAACAGTGAAAGCAATTTGTAATGCTGTTTCATTCACTACAAAATACAACTCAAAGTTTCACTAAAAATAATGAACACTATGGCAATACTCTTACCATGCGCGCTCCAGTTGTACGCAGAATGCTTAGCCAGGTGTTGTCAAGCCTGTTTCAAGCGGTGGATGTTTCACAAAACAGATAGCCTCCATGATTACTACACATAGTGTTTTCAAGTCAGTTACTCCAATCATTTACATATAATAGGCTTGGGTGGCACTGAGCAAAATCATAAGCTGTGGCGGCACTGAGCAAAATCGTCATGTACTAAAATGAAAGAGGGCGAGCGACCTACAATGTCTGTAACAAACGAAATGCTGCTTCCATAATGCTGGCTATTACAGCCGAGTTGAATAGTTTCAAGGATGTGCCCTGGAACAATCAGCAAGAGGGCGAGTAGGTTCATTCTTGCCACGTAGCAAAGAAAAACAGCGAGCGCCCGACAATGTGAACGGTTGTGCCCTGTAACAAGCAGTCAAAAACGAAATGCTAGCTCTTAGAGCCGACTTGAAGATTTTCAAAAATGGTTGAGTAACAATCACTGCCTGCACGATCGCTGTTGGCTTTATCGCACTTGGTATCAGAACGGACAAACAGGCAAATCAGCAACACAACAGTGGCGTCCTCCATTGAAAAAAAGACATTTACTTCCCTACGAAAACAAAACAGGGGTTCAAAGGGAGGGGGAG